>BQNB010041839.1:0-46508 GCA_026074375.1 Tanacetum coccineum
TGTTTTATGGACTTGTATATATAGCAGTGTAGCATAATCATATGAAACAAAGTACTCCATCAGTACACTTCATAATCAGGTGACATCTATTTATCTGGATATTTTTTTTGTAAAAATAGTGTGAGTCTAGCATTTCTCTTTCATTAATTACTCACTTTTAAGAGCATCCACTATGATGATTTATGAATAGGTCTAAACTATTTTGAAGAGGTTTATGAATTTGTAAACCATAATGACAAAGCATTGTGAATCCTAGATGGATTGAAAGAGTCTAAAATCTTAAAGAGGTTTAAACTATAATATAATTTTTTTTATTTCTCTTTTTGTAAACGTAAGTTGTGTTTTTTTTGTGGTAAAAGAGATTACCGCGGTAAAATATATTACTTACAAAAAATTTAAATACAATAGAATGTGGCTTAAGTACCACATTAACCTTAAGCAATGCTTGAACAATCATAATACGAATACATTTGGATAAATACACTAACTAGAACACCAATAGGAAAGAATCACTTCAAAGAACAAGAGTCACCACACCAAGCCGCTCACTAGGAGTATAATAAGCCATTTAAGACTCCCTCTTTAAAAACCTCCCAAGAAAAACCTAGAGGGAAAAACCCTAGAGAAGGAAAAAATAGTACCACCCTCAGATGATACTCCACACTATGACTATAGCCAACAAACCTCTTACAACCAATGTAAGTTGTGTTTTATGACATAAAAAACTTTATGAATAAGTTTATCCGTAGTAGAAATAGATCTATAACATGCAAAAGTTTATAACTTAATGATGTATTAATTGTATAAACCTTTTAAGATGTTTATCATAGTGAATACCTAATTTCTATTAACTATGAGGTTTAAAATGACTTTTTAGCAATCATAATAATCATTAATTAGGCCTATCACTATTTGTCCATTTTTTGCCGACACTTTTTTTGGGACGGAGAGAATATGTCTAAAGACATTAGTTTTGCCGATTGTTGGTTTCAGCGAAAACATTAATGACAAGTACAACACTATGCTTATGAGCATTCGTATTAAGAGCATCTCAAATGCATCAAGTCTTCAAAGACTTGATGCATTTATTTCATTTAAAGCATAACATATAAAAGAAAGAAAGCTTTTGAGAAAGACTTGAGCTTTATCAAGTTTTTGCAAAAATCTTTTTGAAAAACTATTCATGAATGCAAAGTACTATTTTAAAAAACTTTTTAGAATGATAAATAATTATTGTTAATTGTGCACCGGAGATGCTCAGTGCTTTTATAATTTTATTCACTAACTTCTAGTTTACAGGTTCAGTTAAATATGAAAATTTCAAGATAAAAGAAATAGGTATATGTGTTTACATGTTTGTCAAAGTCGAAAAACATTTGTTTTTTAATCACATCTAACTACAAGGTTAAGTCCTTAAAATAGATACATATCTTTTAAAAATTTACCGATTTAGTAAACGTATTATTTTAGTAACCAATTTACGTTGAAGCCGGTTAGGTTATATAAATTTAATAAACGTGACCGGCTAAATATCTACGTGTTTAAAACTCTTTGCACATCATTTGAATAATTCCATGTGGATTTTCCATGTAGATAATTTACGTATTTATCCTCATTGACCCATTTTCACTGTTTGACCCATCATCTCCTACCCTCATCTTTCTATTCCATTTTCATCCTCCATCTTTCTATTCCATTTTCAGATATGTAAATATAACAAAGAAAGGAGTACATCTTGGGACTCTAATAACCAATCACATCATACATTTTACACATTTTGCTTTCTTACGAGCCATCTCCTATAGTAAGTGGGTTATCATGGTGTGTGTGTTGAGGTGGTGGTGAATACGTGGTGGTGGTGGTATAATGAATATTGAATTAACCACACATCTAATGGTGTGATGTATCTATATTTATAATGACAAGAATACAAGATAATCAACTCCTATAATTGTGGAGTGATAGAGATAATCATCTTATCTATAATTGTGGCAGTGATGTGTATATAACATCCTCTAATTGTGGAGTGCTAAGTACAAATATATTTTGGCAATAATATATAACATCCCCCCTAAGCGAATAGGTGGGACCACACGGCGAGCAGAGACCGAAAATACTCAAATTGAGGGCGCGGAAGACTCTTCGTAAAAATGTCTGCCACTTGAAGCTTGGTTGGTATGAACTTGGTATAGAGCTTACCTGATGCAACAAGTTCTCGAACGAAGTGATAATCCAGATCGATGTGTTTGGCACGTTTGTGAGAAACTGGATTTTGAGACATAAACAAAGCACTTTTATTGTCACACAAAAGTGTCGGTCGATCCGGTGGTAGAGCATGAAGTGTCTCGAGCAAATGTGTATCAAATGATCTCTGCGCGGTGTTTGCCATGGCACGATATTCTGATTCGCAACTAGATCGAGAAACAGTTGGTTGTTTCTTGGCACTCCAAGATACTAAGTTGCCTCCGAGAAATATGGAATATCCGAAGTGCGACCGAAGAGTATTGATTACAGCGAGCCCAATAAGCATCCGAGTAGCCCAAGATAAGAGTGGAATGTGGTCTGCCGAAAATGAGATCCCATATTGCTGATTGTACCCTTGACATATTGTAGAATGCGTTTGACAGATTAAATTAAGCATCGTTGGAGCATGAAGGAACTGACTAGCTTGATTTAGATACGATAAATAAGGCCCCCCCCTAGTGATGGTGTGGTATTGCAAAGCTCCCACTAGGTCGATAAAGAGTAGGATTAGCAAAAGAGATCCACCTGTCACAAAAAACTTCTTAGCAGCCATGGAGTAGACACGGGTTTTGAATCCAGCTATGAGCCTAGTAAGGATTCTGTGGCATATTTGGCTTGGACTAGGAAAAGCCCATCGTTAGTGTAACATTACTTCAAGGCAAAAGTAAATAGCTAACGGACACCAAGTCTTTTATGGCAAAATCCTGTTAAGGACGAGTGTTAAATGAGGTGAGCAAGGATCATTGTTGCCAGTCGAGATTAAGTCATAAAACATACTCGAGCAATCACATGATGCAGAGTCTTTAGTGAAAACAAATAAGGAAGTGTCGGCTCGACTACAAACAAAACCACGAGCAAGTAAAAAATAACTTAGTCGATGAAACCAAGCTCGTGGAGCTTGCTTTTAATCGTAAGTGCTTGCCGATAATTTGCATACATGATTTGGAAAATGCGGATCAATGAACCCTGGGGTTGCCTCCATTAAAACAGTTCCTTAAGGCGTCCATGTAAAAAGCAATTTTTTTGGGGGGGGGGGGATACAAATCTAAACTGATGTAGACGCCAACGATGAGTACAGCCAAAGATAGAACAATTCTCACAGTAGAAGCTTTAACAACTGGACTGAACGTGTGGGAATAATCGAGACCCGGAATTTGAGTAAAACCCTGAGCCACCACACGTGCTTTAAACCTTTCAACCGAGCCATCAGCATGATATTTGATTCGATAAACCCATTTGGAACCAACAATATTAGAAGCAGATGGACGTGGTACAAGGGTCCAAGTACAATTTTGTTTTAAAGCCTCCATTTCATCATGCATAGCAGCCATCTATTGAGGATGTTTAGCTGCGGATTTGAATCCCTTTGGCTGAACAAGATGAAAAAGGAGCAAGTAAAGATGAGATTGTAAGGATGATACAAATCGGAGTGTGCTTTGTCTTGAAAATTCTGTTTAGAACGAGTCTTCATCTGGTGATCGGACGATGGCTCGGTAGGTGGAGTGGCGGAGGGTGAGGAGGTGCACCATGAGAAGAGACATCATCACTGTCGGTTGGTGGGTTGTCGTCTTGCAGTATGGATTATGGTGATGAAGGCGTTAAGTCAAGGCTATGGATTGGTTCCAGCAACAGTTAGTTGGAACGGGGCCACAGCCCACACGACTCGAAGTTGAGGGCCTTGTATCGGTGGGCCGAGATTCAGGAACCGGGGCATTTGATTTGGGTGGCCATCTATATGAAAGTGCACAACTGAAGTGTTGAAAGAGCATTAGGATTAGCGGTGCTAGCAAAGGGAAAAGTTACCTCATCAAACCGTGCATGCCGAGTAATATATATACGAGACGAATCCGGATCAAGGCATTTGTAACCTTTATATTGAGGGTTGTAACCAATAAAAACACAGGTATACTTCTGAAGACCATTATGAGCTGAATACATCACGTTATCTCTAGAATCGGGTGACAGACATCCACTCTAGCACTCAATAATTTGAGTGAGCTTTTGGCAAGCCTTGAATTAATAATTCAAAAAGGAGAGTGATTACCAAGAAGTTTAGTAGGTAACACGATTGGTTGATGTACGTGGCTGAACTAAAATGATATTCCCAATACGATGCAGAACTGAGCATGGAATAGAATTACCAACCCAGTTTCAACAAGATGTCGATGTTTACGCTCAGCACGCCCATTTTGTTGAGGTGTGTAAGGACATGATAATCGGTGAAGTGTGCCATTGTCTTCAAAAATTTTCCGAACCGTGTGATTCACAACATTCTTGGACTCCATCACTTGTAAAAACTTTTGCTTTCTCCATAGATAATTGAGTCTGTACAAGTTTGATAAATGCAGATAAACCGTATAGAAGCAGACTTGGTTTTTTAAAGGATAAAAAACCATGGGAAACGAGAAAATCATCAACCAAATATAACATAGTTCAAAGTCAACCATCTGATGAAACAGGTGCAGGACCCCATATATTCACAATGAATTAAACTCTAATGGATATGAAGATCGTTTAGTATAAGTTCAAGGGTAAACGTTGGCTTTTGGAGATTTGAAAGGTTTGAAAATATTCGGTTTAGGTAGTATAGACAGTAACATCTAAAACACCAATTTATTTAAACGTTGAAAAACACATCAAAGAAAACCCATGTCCTAAACGATTATGCATAATTCAAAAGAAGCTTTTCTTGAGAACACCAACAGTTGCCGCCAAGGAATTGGAGTTACTCGAAGACATATAAGCCCATCTTCACATTGTCTTGTGCTATCACCTGTTTGGTTTCCTGTCCTGATATTAAAAAATTGTGTTGAGAAGAAAAGAACAATCAAACCGGATGATCCATTTGTACAGTTTGCTTTATCGACAGGAGATTTTGGTTAATTTAGGAATGACCAAAACATCACGAAGACATTATTTTTATTTGAACCATAGAATGGTCAATATGAGAACGGGTAACGCATCACCTTTACCGAAAAAAAACATCGCTTATTTCTCGAATGAGGGAGTGATGCGAGAAATTATTACGGAGAAGAGGTATGGAGCCGTGGCAACTGAATAGAGTACAATCCGGGTGCCTTGAGTAACATTGCAATGAGAGGTGAAGCTTCGTGCTAAGTTTGCTTGATGTACGCAATTCGGAGGCATAAGTATGAAGAGATGACAAAGAGGAGGCTTAGGTGCCCATTAGTGGCGACATAACTGGCAGTGAGGGGAAGCCTGCCCCCCAGTCCTCTACCCCCCATTTGATGTTATAGCGCGACCACACCTCGCGAGTAGATTAAATAAATTTTGTTGGCGGTTGTTGAAGTCCCTGTGAAGATCTAGAACGCTTTGTGAGAAAAGAAAGAAGCAGGAGGTGTGGCCGAACATGAAGAGATTTGAGAAACATCTCATGACTTTCCGCTTGAGATTAACAAAGTCACGAAAGTTGTAAAGGGGTCTGGTCGTGAGGCGAAATGGCAGTGGAGAAGGTTTCAAACGAGGCTCCTAAACCACAAACGAACCAATGAAGCTTGTCCATTTCATCTACAGGTTGTCCAATAGCAGCAAGTTTGTCACAAATACCTTTGAATTGACGACCATAATCAGAAACCGTGGAGGTGCCTTTTGATAGATTTCGAAGGGATAACGCAGGGGGGAGCATAGAATGGATCCTTTTCAACAGACAGGTTGCTGTAGGCAGTATCTTAAGCTAGTCCATATTGCATGAGTCGTGGTTAAGGCCCAAGACTTCAGCAGCAGCTTCCTCGGTTAGGGAGGAATTGAGAAGGATGACTGTTCGTTGATCAAAATCATTCCAAGTAGTGAAGGATTGGATTTGGAATGGATTGATCACCAGACGTGATGGTAGTCCTCGAGGGGCAGTTAGTACCATAATAAGGATTTGGAAGCTTCTGGTAGTGAGTGGAGAGGAAGCATTTGATTTTTCCATAGAAGATAGTTGGTGGAAGACAACTTGATAGGGATCATATGGAGGAGGGTATTCATGGGGAAGGTGTTGTCTTGAGAGGTCGACATGAGGAGGTACCAGGAAAAAAATTACAGTGGTTTTAGGGTTAGGAAAAAAAGACTGAGAGGGGAGAAAAGTTAGGCTGATACCATATGATGAATATTGATTAACTCACACAATCTAATTTCCATTTTCAGATATGTAAATATAACAAAGAAAGGAGTACATCTTGGGACTCTAATAACCAATCACATCATACATTTTACACATTTTGCTTTCTTACGAGCCATCTCCTATAGTAAGTGGGTTATCATGGTGTGTGTGTGTTGAGGTGGTGGTGAATACGTGGTGGTGGTGGTGATGGTTTTGAGTGCGGATAGTTTTGAAAGCGATGGTTGTTGTGGGATTAAGTTGAAGATGAAGATATCTGGTAGTGAAGGGGATGTGTTTATATATAGGTTTAATAAGAGTGACCTTCAAGCATAAAATTTAAAGATATATTCGTTGGTAACTGATTTTACGTGGTGAGCCAGTAGCAGGTCATCATATTTACTAAATTGTTACGAATTTAAAAGTTTGGCATACTAAATTGGTAATTAAAAGAGTTCGTTTACTAAATCGGGATATGTTTGAAAGTTTGTTTTTATTTTATGGACTTAACTCTTAACTATATATAAAGTATTTAATTTTACTCTCATCCACCACATATCTTTTTGTTACAACTTGCAGCGTGAGGAGTCAATAGTCGCTCTAGACCAAAACCAACACCAAGACCATCATCCAAGGAACGTGGTAGCACCCATGGAAGGTCACGTAGTTGAGGTTCTGGTAAAGGACGGAATGAGAGTAAAGAAAGGACAACTTATAGTTGTCTTGGAATCAATGGAATATGAGGTTCAAAATAAGACAATTAAAGAAACAAAGGAACATGAGGTTCATATTAGACCATCTCTGAGAAATTTAATTTAATTTCTCATTTTCAATTAAACTTCTCTTGTGACTTGCGTGTTTCTGTTTCTTATGGTAATCTAGGAGGAGGGGACTAAGGCCATCGTCACTAATACTGAAACACTTATAGATCCAATAGTAGAATTTTATAAGAATTTGCTGGATGAAGAACGGAATTTACGTGAAGGAATTTTTTATATGGAGGATGTGTTAGTGAACCTGGATGATGTTCAAGAATTCCCAAAGGCAAAACTTGGTAATGGAGTTGTTTTTGAAATTTATAAAAACTTCAAAAAGTTTGATATTGTAATGGACCATTCGGATCATATTTTTTCAGCATATACTACACTAACAAAGGAGGCAAGTGTGTACTTACTCTAATAACAATAATATCAAATATGTCATTTTTATATCCATCCATTCATACACATACTTGTGATAAATTTCAGTCACCAGATGATTGGGCTGATAAGATAAAGAAAGAGTTGAATAATCTTGAGCAGCATTTGCCTGGTATGTGTAATTTTTGCATTATATATTGGCAATTTATTCGAAGTTGATTTTAATTCAAACCTAATCATGCACTTTTCATTTACATGTTTAGTAAAGTTGATATTTTATCATCTACGTACAGAAGGAATATTTGTTAGAGCCTATAAAGAGAGGATGGAACTTTTAAGAGTTGTAATTATCGGACAAGAGGGGACTCCATATCATCATGGTCTCTTCTTTTTTGATGTCTGTTTCCCAGTAAACTATCCTATCAGCCCACCTGTATATATGCCATCCTTTTCTTCTTCTTACGATTCCTATCCTTATACTTATGCATATTGAATTATTAAAATCTTTTACAATCACTAACTTTGTTTCTTTCAGCGTGCGCTCTATCACTCTGGTGGTCTATGTATCAATCCAAATTTAACTAGTTCTGGTAGAGTATGCATAATACTCCCCAAAAAAGGTGGTGGCCGCGTTGAGGAGGAGAATATTTGGGTGCCTGGCTCATCGAATCTGCTCCAATTTCTAATTTTCATGCAGAATCTATTTAATACGGAACCTCTATTCAATGACATTGCATATAAGTTAAGGTGCTCTAAGTATAAAGAGCGTGCTTCCTTACTATACAATGAGAATACCCTGGTTAAATCACTCAAAACAATGGTGTACATTATGAACAAACCACCAAAGGTGAAAATTGTTTTTCTGTTTTCCTTCTTGTTGGGTAATGCTTCTTATCTAATAAAGACCATCTTGGATGTTGCATGCAGAACTTTGAGGATTTCGTGGTAGGACATTTTCGCAATCATATGCGTGATATTTTAATGGCATATAAAGCTTATATGGATGGTCTTCGAGTCGGGTGTCCTGTCAATGGTTTACGAGAAGAGGGCAATAAGGGGAGCTGCTCAATTATATTCAAGAATGATTTGACTTCATGCTTAGACCCCCTTGTAGCTGCATTTAAGAAAATAGGAGCAACGACAGAAGCACAAGATTTACTTTAGTTTAACAAGAAACACTTGTACGCATCAGATATTTCTTAGGTTAATAAAGTATAAGGCCCGTTTGGGTAGACTCGTCTATTTATGTTTAATTCTTATTTAATATCATAATCATTTGAGAAGGGTTGACTTACTATTCATTTTAAGCACTATAGCAAAAAAGCCCAAAAAATTTAGCCCAAAAATTTGGGCCGGCCCAATTAGTTTTTTTTTTTTTTAATTTGTTGGCACAAAATAGGGAGGAAAAAAAGTTATAAAAGTACCGACGCATTCAGATAAAAAAAATACCCGCGGTGACATTTCCGAATTGACTTAAACAGTGTCATTTTACACCATGAGACCAAAAAAATAAATTCGCAAAAAAAATATAAAATAATAAAATAATAAAAAAATAAAATTTTAACGCCACGCAACAACGCGTAAGACCATAAAAAAAAACTACTAAACACGATACTTAAAAAGTAAACCCGCACTATTAAATATGAGACCGACAAAATAAACTCGCACAAAATTAAAGGAAAAAAAAGAATTAATGACACGCAACAACACGCGAAAAATTAACGCACCGCAGTAACGTGCAGGAAAAAATAAACTTACACTATTAAACATAAAAAAAACGCGCGAAAAAAAAAAAAAAAAATTTAACGCCCTACAACAACGCGCGAAAAATTAACGCCCGCAGCAACGCGCGGATATCCTTGCTTGTTTAATATCATGTAATCTGAATCGTTCATTAATTTGACTTAATAGTACTGCCTTCGTTTTTTTTAATATGGTATATATCAGAAAAATGATCAATGTGATTGCGGCCCAGACATAATCATTTGAATTTGCTACTGTTTAACTTGTTGTGGATGGAATTGTTTTCGTGCTTCTCTAGTCCGTCTTGTTAGTTTAATAAGGCCCGGTTGGCCCGTAGTAGTCTAGGCCCGTTTATCTTTAGGGTTCCACCCTTTGTTTGTCTTATTAATATTATTCTCTTAGTTTATTAATCAATTCAATAATATTTTGCATTGTATCTTTAGTTTCTACATGGTATCAAGAGCCTAGGTTCAAGTCGATAAATATTGTCATCCTCCGGTCATCAACTAATTGTTGGTGATCCGGAGGGATCCCGTTTAATGTTTGTTGTTTGCTATTGTGGATATGTTTGAATTGGTTAATCCGCTTGACTCGAAACCCATTGAAAAAAAAAGAAAAAAAAGAGGGTTCGTTTTGGTTTTTGTTTGAAGGATCGACTTCAACAGTCGTTTGTTAGTTTTGAGGATTTGTTAATGGATTTGTTTTTGTATTTGTTTTTTTATCAGAATTGGTAATGGGCATAGACATTTAGACTACTTTTACTTTTGGGCTAGATGTGTTTCACTTGGGATTTTGTTTATGTCTGGCCATAATTAGAGGTGAGTAGAAAAACCGAAATAACCGAGAAAATCGAAAACCGAAACCGAATCGATCCGAAAATAACTGAACCGAACTAATAACCGACTAGGTATTTGCCAAAACCGAACCGAACTACTAATTCGGTTCTCGGGTTGAATATGGGTTTGACAATCAGAACCGAAAACCGAATTCATATAAATATATATATTTTTTATATTTTATATATTTATATCTATAAATACTATTAAAAGTTTAAACTAATATAAAAAAACAATTTTTATGCTTGAAATAAATTGTTTTGCTAAATATTTATGTAATAATTAAATTTTTTAAAATAAATAGTAAAATTCGGGTTATTCGGGTCAACCCGAGAACCGAACCGAATTCGGTTTTCGGTTCTCGGTTCGGTTCGGTTGAATTCTAGTTTGGTTCGGTTCGATTTTCGGGTGGACCCAAAAAAAATTTAACCGAACAACCCGATAACCGAACCGATCAACACCCCTAGTCATAATTCGTATTGCACAAGTGTCTCTTCATCTGATTTGGGTCGGTGGTAATTATTACAAATTGATGTAATAGTTTTGTTTGATCGGTTTAGTTTTGGTAAGAAAAAAATCGTTTGGATTTGCATCGGGTTACGTCATGGTTTTGGTTCTGTCTGGCTTCGTTTAGTTTTGCCTCGTTCTTCACTTGGATATTGTTGGGTTGGTTCCGTCTGCCTGCATCCGTCTACTGTCTGCCTGAATATGTTCCGCTGCTGAATAAATCTGCTGAATCTGCTGCTGTCTGTCTGAATCTGCTGCAGCCTGCTGTCTGAATCTGCATCCGTCTGCATCTGCTCTCGTTCATCTCCGTATTTGTGTAATTATGTGCTATGCCTGCATCTGTCTGAATCTGAATCTGAATATGCATCTGTCTGAATCTGCACCTGTTTGGATTGCATCGGAATGAGGCTCCGTCTAACACCGGGTCTGCACTCTGGGACACTCCACTTTTCGTTTGCTTTTCAGTTTTAGTTTAGTTTTTGTTTGACAAACTCTCAATGTTTACCGCTGCAACATTATGAGTTTGAGAGGGGGTGTTAGTTTAATAAGGCCTAGTTGTCCCGTAGTAGTCTAGGCCCGTTTAGCTTTTAGGGTCCCACCCTTTGTTTGTCCTATAAATATTCATTGTATTCTCTTAGTTTATGAATCAATTCAATAATATTTTGCATTGTATCTTTAGTTTCTACACGTCTATTTTAGACGTGTGTGATTTCGCACTGCATCGAATTCTTCTGACTGTTATGCATCATGTGCATATGACAATCTATGTTTGATTCTGGTCCATTTTTTTCCTAGTTATGCTCTAGGATACCGCCTGGTTCTCGTTCCATCTGATTTTATTCTGGTTTTGTCTATAGTGTGGCGGAACTTGAAGAAATTTTTTAGGATGGCCGAGATCATTTGAAATGTAAGGTATAGTTTTTATATGAGAAATCATTCATTAAATTAGACTTTTGTATAAAAGTTACAACTAACATTACCTATTTTATGAATTTACATCAAATATTAATTTAATTCGGTTACTTTTTTTACGCTTTAAGGGTAGACCACACAGTAATATCCATTACCAACAGATATAAACATGTGTTAATACTACAAGAAATAAGAAATAGTTTGAATTCTTCATATTAACTTCTACACACCTATTAAATACTTGTATTTTTATTTACGAATTTACAAACATAATCGTTGACTATTTTTAAATTCTCACACTCTTTCATGTGAACTTTTGAGGTCAGTTCGAACCGAACCTAGCCAAACCGAGCAAAACCGAAACTGAAAACCATAATTATATAACACCGAAAACCAAACCGAATGAGGTCGGTTTGGTTCAGTTCGACCCAGTTCGGCTCGGTTTATCGGTTTGGTTTGGTTCGGTTTCGCTTGATTTTGCTCAGCCCTAATTATATTATATATTATATCTACATTACATTTATCAGACACTTGGGCTTCTCTTTAGGGTTTGGGCTTTGATTTGGGCTTTGGCATTTGGGCTTCTCTCTGTCGTTTAGGCTTTGATTTGGACTCCGATTTGGACTTCAGAAATTAAGCAGTGACATATGGCATGACCAAAAAAAAAATCTTAATAACTCTTTTTTACAAAACAACCCCTAAAGTTTCTATTATTTACGATTTTTTTATATAAAAGCTTTATTTATCAAATATCTAACAAATATGTAACAAAATTTTTAATAAAAAATATATCGATGAAAAGGTCTCAATATGAGTGTTGTTAAGCAAAAGGACAAGGAAATAGTCCCTGAGGTTATCGGCCCGTTGCAAAGTTAGTCCTTAACGTAAAACTTCGTGTTCCGCAGCGGAGCGCGGGTTCAAAAACTCATACTATACATTTAGCAGGCACATGGGCCTCAATTTCGGGCCTAACGTTGGGCCGGCGGTGGGCCTGACGTTGAGCTTAACGTTGGACCTACATGTATGGACTGGCCCGATTACTAACCACTTTTTGAACCCGGCCCACTAAGGGAACCCGATCCGAAATACCAAACATATATTTTATCTTCACGGACTTAAACAAAAATATCATAAGCTATTTTTTCACGTATATACATAGCAAGTCGTTATTCAGTGGGTAACAACAAGTATCAAATAACCATAAAACGACACATTACGCAAACACCCCTCCGCGAAGCGTGGGTTTACAAACCTAGTAACTATACAATAGGCAGGATACCCGACCCGCAAAGCACCGGGACGACCCGACCCGGAACCCACCCGCCCGACCCAGAACCACCCTCACACAACCCGCCCGTTTACCCGACCCGGAAACCGCTCGCCCGACCCGAAAACCACCAGCTTAGCGCCGGTATTTACGAAATAGCCCATCGGGTATTTACGAAATAGCCCCTCGCACTATGTGTCAAATTACAAAAACAACCCTCACTTTAAAAAAATTAAAAAATATCTCCTCCCCACTAACGGCAGTTAAGTAACGACTGTTAGTTTAATTTTTTTTAAACAATTTACGAAAATAGTCTTTTGGGGTCGGCCGTTACTTAACGAACGTTAAGTCACGACCGTTAACTTATTTTTTTAACGATTTACAAAAATAGCCTTTGGAGTTATCGATACGTTGCAGCGTTAGTCCTTCGCGCTCCGCGAAAGAGAGCGAGTAACCCACCTTATTCTGCACATATATGCAAATGTTGAGATCTCTATATAATTCTTCGCAACTTTTTTTCACGCAATAAAAAAGTGTGTACTTTGATATACTACACAATTAAAAGCGTGTATCCATGAGCTAAAAAATATGGATAAATGGACTTCTTTTAGTGACCCCTTGCACTATTTGTTAAAAATTGCTTGAAATATGTTGGGGGGCTAGAGGTGCAAAAAAATCGGTTAAAACCGGTTTTCGGTTTTTAGAAAACCGGTTTTTCTAATAACCGGTTTCGGTTTTTTCGGTTTTTCCGAAATCGGTTTTTTTCGGTTATAAATGTTCGGAATCGGTTTTTATACCGGTTCGGTTTTTTTCGGAATTTAAAACTTCGAACATTTATTTAATAAACTTGTTAATTATCAAACATTTAATTAAACAATACACCGGAAACATACTAAACAAATACAATCATAACTTTTTATTTGCACCGGAAACATACTAAAAAAATACAACCATAACTTTTATTTAAACAATACAATTATACAACTAAAAATATATAAATACTAATACATTTCGAGCTTCGGCATGGCCATCACCCGAAAACATATTAGTGTACTCAAGTATGTCGAGCTTCGGCATTGCCATCACCCGTTATACTCAATCCATTAAATCTTCCAAAAAATCTTCTACATCTACGTGTTTCAATCGTACGTGTTGATTTTTAAAATGAACCAACAAGTTTTAAGCCCGCGCTCCGCAGCGGAGCGCGGGTTAAAGATCTTGTTATCCTTCATTAAGAGGAGTATGATCATAAATAAAGAAAGAACCAAATGTCTTTGAAGGAGTTAAGTGTAACCTTTTCTTAACCAAGAAAGTTCTTTAAAGTTCTATTAAAGATAATGCGAAACATCATGGAATTTGTATGTGTTCATCTAAGCAAAATATCCCATAAGCTAAACACTAGTTGGTTCTTGTAATTTGTAAAATATATACCTTACCAAAGTGGAGGCCAAATTGAAAACTAGCAGACCACAAAAAAAAGAAAAAAAATGGCATATATTTTAAGAATTTATTTCAATTTAAAATAGGTGCAACAATCGCAACAAGTTAAAAACTTAAATATCCACTCAAATGCATATTAGACCAAAATTACCATAAAGTAACCGTGCAAGACCAAATTAAACCCAAATTACCTTAACATCACAACCATAAATTGAATGTATACACTCAAGCACTAACTTAGTTCCAACGTTAATGGCTATGTAATTTTTTTTACCCAGTTCCCCCTATATGCGATCTTAATTAGGATACACATATAGGGTTCATGAAGATGCGACTCTGAGAGTAAGCAGCGATTGGGATGTGTTCTACATAAAGATACGTGAGAAAAGGATAACTATATATGTGGATGTGACGGTTTATAACTTTAGATGCGGAAGACGAGAACGAGAAATTATCAGATCTAATATATTTGGAAGAGTCTAAATTTGAGACGTCAAGGTAGCGGGAAGTAAATTTTGGGTGGGAGGGAATTTATTAAAAGCCAATTATAATACCTTAGAAGAATAAAATTTGAGTTTTAATCTTCTATATAATAAAAAAATTACATCATTTCGGAGTTTTGTATGAGATTAAATGTTATTGGGAAAAAAATTAGACCAATCAGAAAGCTTAATTTTGCCACGTAAGCAAAATCGTGCGATCTGATTGGTCAATAAACAATCAAAATTAAAAAATTAATTTTGTCAAAATTAAAAAATTTAGTGGAGAATTTTGATGAAAAAAAAACACATAAAAATATATGTGTCAAATTTGTGATAATAAAAACTTGAAAAAAGTGGAGGTAATTAATAAAACGTTAGTGGTTTAATTATAATAAATTATACAGGGTTAAGTGTAAATTTATAAATTTACAATTTTTATTATAACTTTAAAAGATAAACAAATAACCCCTTAAACTTTATACCTATCGACTTTATATTATAAAATACAACAAACGCAAACAATTCATACTTCCAACAAAAATTTAACATTATTTAATCACATCCCAAATTTACCCGAAAACTGTTTAGTGGATTTTTCATAGTCGGCAAAAAATCATTTTGTACAACCAAATAGAAAAACACTGAAGCACATAAATTATTGTAAATAAAGAAAACGGTTTTCTAGCTATTCATTGATGGGTTTGGAAGAAATTATATTTTCTTTTCTTTCGGTTTAATACGCACTAAAATTTTAAAAATTGAATTTCTGAAAAAGTATTTATTCTGAAGAAAAAAAATTTGAAAAAGTAAATGGTTAGAATATATAGAGGAGAAAATTAATCCCCTTGTGGCATCGGAGGTTCACTTGAGCCGACTTCGAGCTACATAAAAGGGTAGTTTTGCTGGGATTATATGGCTTAGAATATCGAGTCAGAAAACAGGTAAATCAAAAAAAATTACTAATTATCCTCAAGTTCATATAATACGTAATATATAAAAGATTTAATAAATCGATTCTCTTCATATGATTTTGATAATACTCTATAACATAAAAATTATATATATATTTTTTAAAAACATAATGTCCAAGCCCCGTACGTGCACGGGTATTAAAACTAGTTATGAATAAATTTCAAGAAGTGTAAAAGATTATAAATATATTTTGAAAACTTAAATATATGTATAAGATTAATCTTAAAAGATGCATGTTATAAATTCATTTTATATTGCATCCCTTGATCTAGGTATAATATGCAATCTATTGAATTCACTCATCGCAAACTTTAGATCCTTATAATTATTTTACGCAATATGATCCAAGTGTATATGCTTCTTAGTAGCTTATTGATAGTATAAGCACATGTCGGTTGTTGTATAATTTCCAGCATCATTGGAGGACACCAATAGCTCGCTCGACATCCTTTCTTGCACTTTATTGTCATCTTTAAAGGAATCCATATATGCGCCACCATAAATGATTTGACAAAAGTTTCTCACTATGGGTAAATCCGTAGGCTAGGTAATACCATTTTTCATATGCAACACAATTTACTTCAAACGAAGCCACATGGTGATGTGATGTCATCAATACGGTAGTCGAATAACGTACACTAACATAAAACATTAAGGTCGTTATTCGAGCCCGCTATCCCATACTATTTACAATTAGAGAATTTGATTTCTAAACTAATTAATTAACTAACTAACAAACAAAACTAGTGAAATTAGAGGTAATTCAGATAAGGGATGACGGGTTAGCCATGTCCATCGTACTAAGTCTACTCTTCCATTTACTAATGCAATTATCTAAAGAAATGTGTTAGCGAAATATCGATGCAGGTTAGGGCATTTATTCATGGTTGCCTAGTCCTATGATCGCTCCCCCCATTACCTTGTTATTAGGTGAAAGTGATAGGCAAACAATGCACGCATTAAGCAATTAAATTAGGTTATTAGACTTATCTATGGGAACCCGGATTAGCAGTGAACCCTACTCTCTCCTAATTTTTAGTTGCGAAGAGAGGACTATGCCATTTTAAGTGTTTTCGTCAATTTAGCCTAACCTAGGGCTAGTTAGGCCTCTAGTCCTAATGGAGAAACCAATATTAGTCATGCTCGTTACTGCAATCCTAATCATTATGACACAAAGTAATTACCACTATAATAACTAATCTAGACAATAGACATCAATTGATAAACAAAAAAACGAACATTATTTGAGCAATAAAGAAATAAACTCTCCAACATAATATTATAAATCTAAAGCAAACAGAAATGAGAAAACAAAGTACATGGCTAAAACCTAAGGGTGTTAGCCTATAATCGCAGTATCACATACAAAGGAATGGTATAACGATAAGCAAATAGAAAACATAGTGAGTTCGACGTGCACACCGAACGATTATGCTAAGCATGATGATACGAGCCGCTCTCCAATTGATTCCTGGCCTCCAATGGTGTTTCTCTACTGTTGGACACAACTAAGGTCGTGTGGTATTTGGTGATGATGTCCAAATGTCAAATACAAAGGGTTGTATTTATAGGCTCTCGTATTGACCCCGATACGACGTATCCCCAAATTTGGATACGCGGTATCCTTAAACTGTCACACCCCGCCAAGGCGGAAACGCGAGGCGCGACGAGAGAGGGAATCATCACAACACATTGGCGTCTATATAGAGAAACTAAAACATGCATAAAATACAAGGTATAGACACGCAGTGTCATGAAAATACCCAAACACATCAACAAAATCCAAAAGGCGTCTGACATTGAAATAAATGCAGTTCATGTCAACGTCATAACATTCAAACATTCATACATCCAAAACAAATAACGAAATCTAGATAACTAAACTTCCCCAGCTGCCTACGGTCCATCTAGCCACTTTTCCTAACTTTAATCTCATCCTGTTGAATACCTGAAAATGATGCTTATACGTCAACACAATGGTTGGTGAGAAACATAGGTTTTCAGACACACATATTCAATCCATTTCCCAAAACAATTTATCCAATTACTGTGATTATAAAACAATACATTTTGCATGACAATTATGCTAACTAACATACAAGCTAACATGCAATTCAATCCAATCATATCAAACCAACAAATCATATACTGGGTAGGCGTACCCATCCGATCCCTCATAACCAACACTCGATGTCCCTTGAAATGCCTAACACAGTACATGCAAGTAAAACCACCAACCTTGCCATGTCAAACACAGTACATGCAAGTCAATCCAATCAACCACTCAAACACCAAGCAGACGACCTTAATCGTACTTGGATCATACCAAATCCTTTTTCCCTCTAGTTCAGGCCATGGATACCCGCAAGTAATCCTCCTGACTAGGAAACAATTCCTTCCACTAAACAGGCCATGGATACCCGCAAGTAACCCTTCTGTCTTAGTTCACACATCAATATCACATCACATAACATGTAGCACATAACGCATATCAGTCACATAATAGTCCATGCATTTACACTAACATATAATCACAGCAATTTAAAACTCATTTTAACACTTGCATCATTTCCATCCCAAGTTTAAAATGCAATAAAAAGTGGGACTATGTAACTCACCTGAATGCTCAAAACCCAGCTTCTAATTCCTATCACACAACTATACAAATAAATAAACACGGTTACACGCGACCAAGCTAAAAGCTCTAGTCCATGTAACATACATATGATGGATGTATAAGGGTTTGATTAACCATCATGGGTCACCCCGACACCATGCCCAACCTTAACCACTTCATTAACACATTACACTAGTTAACTACAATTTTTTCAGAAATGCATAATTTTAGTGTATCTTTACTAACTTAAAAACCTTTCTTGCTGACCTTCATAAATTATACCAAAAATCACCTAAGTTCATTTATGAGTTTACTAACTACCTTGATATTCTCAAATGCTTATTACATGTGCAATTATCCCAAATAAAATCCAACTTCAAAACTGTCCCAATTCGGATCTGATTGCACACTAAAATGTATGGCCCTAATTACCCTACTTAGACACACAATCAGAAGCTATCCTTCTAGGGTTTCTTTATATACATATTGAAACTAATCACTGTAGATTGACTAACCTTAATTCCACTTTTAGGTTAGGGTTTTACCCTCCTAAACATGACCTAATTCTGACCCGTATTTACTGTTTTGACAACTTTTCTTGTAACAAACATTTAACTAACTTTCAGAACTCAAAATCATTCGAGGCCAGACTTTTTGAAAAATAGACTCCTTGGGCTACTGTTTAGACACCAGAAACACCTTAAAATCGTTACCATCATGGAGATATCATCTCATTAACACAGCCCTAATTCTACAAAACCCTAAATCAAGATCTAACGCAAATCGAAACGCACCGTTTGCATAATCATGATTCTAAATTATACCTAAACACAATATGATCATAAAACTCTGTATACTTACTGAATTTTTATAAACCCTAAGATCCATCACATTACATGTTACATGAATGCAAGAGTTAAACTAGGTTAAGGATACATACCCCTTGATTACTAACTCCTAACACAAACCCTAGCAAAACCTTGAATCAGATTCTTGTTCTCCTTGTTCTTAGGGATGGAAGTCGACTCAAAAGGGATATGGGGGCTAAATGAGTCATTTTTTAGCTTATGGATCCCTTATCTAACTAACTAGAATCATAATCCTAGTCAAACTCCTAAGATAAGGCCCAAAATCTCTCTTCTTTTCTTTTTCCTTTCTTGGGCCGATTTCTACTTATACATACATATATATATTTTTTAATTATTAATTAACTAATTATCTTCATTACTTTAGGTTTTCATAAAAATTACGCTAATTTGGGTAAACCTTTTTACATAACCGCTACTTACTAAGCTTTCTAAAAATAACTTTTTATTTCACATTTCACTTTCCATTTTTGGAAAGTTTGCTATAAATATCCAAATTTCACTCACTTAACTCATTTCCAAAATGACACATTTACCATAAACGCTTAATACAAAATCATCCAACTATTGACGTAGCATTGCATGCAATACGCCATTCCTTTCCATTATCACTACTCGTGAACAAATGGAATGCTCATTACCAAACACAAATGCATTCAAAATGAGATGATCATACACCTCAAAATGATATCATGCACCTATTCAAATCACTTAGCACACATATATAACACATAGCACACAAGAAAATCACACAATGAACACTTAGCCATTTCTAAAGGTAACTCTAACCTGATTAAATCACATATGTCATAGTATCCCCTCCTTGAGGAAATCTCGTCCTGAGATTTAACTAGCAGGCTCAACAACTCGGTCCACGAACAACTATGGATACTTAATCCTTATTTGGTCTTCATGTTCCCAAGTAAACTCATGACCACGTTTCGAATTCCATCTAACTTTCACAAGCGTTATCTTCCTACGTTTTAACTTCTTAATTTCTCGATCCATAATCTCTACAGGTTCCTCGACAAAACGAAGTGTCTTGTCGACCTTGATCTCATCCAATGGCACATGCAAATTAGCATAAGCCAGACACTTCTTCAGATTTGACACATGAAAGGTGTCATGCACGCTATTCAACTCCTCAGGTAACCTCAACCTATAAGCTACAAGGCCAATCCTTTCAAGGATCTTAAACGGTCCTACATATATCAGTGCTAACTTACCCTTCTTTCCAAAACGAACTACGCCCTTCCAAGGCAACACCCTTAATAATACTCGATCACCCACCTCAAACTCTAATGGCTTACGCCTATAATCAACATCACTCTTTTGACGATCTCTCGCCACTTTGGGATTTTCCTTTACCAACACTACCTTATCAGTCGTTTCTTGTACTAACCCAAGTCTAGTCAAACTACTCTCTCCAATCTCTGCCCATAGAACAGGCGGCCTACATTTTCTTCCAAACAAAGCTTCAAATGGAGCACACTGAATGCTCAAATGATAACTACCACCAAAATCGATAACACATGCCCTCATTATATCTTCCAAAGTCTAAATCACACGTTCACTTTGTCCATCCGCTTGAGGATGCTAAGCAGTACTCAAATCCAATCGCGTCTCTAACACTTTCTGCAGCGTCTGCCAAAACCACGAGGTAAATCATCCATCTCAATCTGAGTTGATCGTCACCAGAATTCCATTCCTTACTATTATCTCATCAATATAAATCCTTGCCAACTTCACATCTTGAAATCTTCTTGTATAGCTAGAAAATGAGCTAACTTGGTCAGTCTATCGACCATCACCCAAATCACATCATACTCACTACTTTGACCTTGGAAATTTAGTGATAAAATCCATGGTGATTCTATCTCATTTTCACTCAAGTATCTCAGGCTGTTGCAGCAAGCCAAAAGTCTTTGACATTGTAGCCTTCACCTCTTAAACAAATCCGACAATTGCTAACATAGGTAGCTATATCATTTTCTACACGTGGCTACCAATACATGTCTCCAAGGTTTTAGTACGTCTTATCCGCTCCCGGATGTACCAAGTATCTTGATGCATGGGCCTCATCCATTACATTTCCTACTAATAGAACCCAAATTCGATCCATAAAGTATAAACCCTCGTCTCCTTTTCTTTCCATCTGTTGATCTAAACCATGTAGCCTTTCTGAAAGTACGTTCTCTTGCTTGAACGCCTCACTTTGGGCTGCCAATATCATTCCTCTTACTCGTCTTGATTTCACTCTCTCCTTTCTACTCAACGCATCACCCACTACATTTGCTTCATCGAAGTATCTCACAAAATCATTCTTCAAAGTCTAAAAAGCCTCTTCTTATTCTACGCTCCACTCATACTTCTGATTCTTCTTAGTTAGGGAAGTAAGGGGGTTCGACAATCTAAAAAAAATCGCAATGAACGTCGGTAGTAACCTGCCAATTCTAAGAATAATCATCCAATTCCTTACTACCTTACTCTTACTCGGGTCCACGTGAATACGTTATGGTTGACCACGTGACCAAGAAAATGCACTTCTTCCAACCAAAACTCACACTTAGAAAACTTAGCATACAACTTCTCCTTCCTCAGTGACTCCAACACTAACTTCAAATGAACTTCATGTTCCTCCTTCGACTTTGAGTAGGCCAGAATGTCATCAATGAATACGATGACAAACTTACCTAAGTACGGTTTGCAAACCCGGTTCATTAAGTCCATGAAAACCGCTGGTGCATTGGTTAACCCAAAAGGCATAACCGTAGACTCAAAATGTCTATATCTCGTTCGAAATGTGGTCTTTGGAATAGCATCCTCGTGCACTCGTAGCTGATGATAACCTAACCGAAAATCTATCTTTAAGAAAGGACACGCTCCTCGTAACTGATCAAACAAGTCATCAATCCTAGGGAGTGGATAACGGTTTTTAATAGTTAATTTGTTCAACTCCTTATGATCAATACACATGCGAAAAGAACCATCCTTCTTCTTCATGAATAACACAGGTGCTCCTCACGAAAAATGACTAGGTCGTATGAAACCCTTGTTCAACTCTCGAAGATGTTCATACAATTCTTTTAGCAATTCGAGGGGCTAACAATAAGGGACTTCGCACTGCGTCGCTTTCATGAACCAAATCTATGCGGGACTCAACTTGTCTTCATGGTGGTCATCGCTAAATCAATCGAAACACATCAATACAATCTCGTATACGATGAAAATAATCACTCAATTTCATCATCTACCTTTGTGTTCTTAAGGTTTTCACGACTCCTTAAGTAACGTTCACCATGAACCCAAGTTCTCATCACCTTCCACACGGTATTCTAACCATTTTGGGGGGGGGGGGGGTGGGGGGGGGGGGGGGTGGGGGGGGGGGGGGGGGGTGTTTGGGGGGTGGGGGGGGGGGGGGTGGTGGGGGGGGGGGTGGGGGGGGGGGGGGGGGGGGGGGGCAGCTCCAACATACTATCACAAACTTCCTCTTGGGCAACCAGTCCATTCCCACAATCACATCAAAGCTTCCACGACTCAACGGTATCAATGAACTCCAAGGGTTACAAACAATCGAATAGGATAACAAATGAATATCGAGTCAAAGGCTAGAATGCATATAGGAGATTCCACATATGTAAATAGACGTGGATCAAATGACATAAGATACCTTTGAAAGAAAGGATATGTATATGCACCGAGTGAAAACGCAACGAAAGAAAATCAACAGGCGTAGCACGACAAATGAACACATAAAAAAATATCAATACGAAAGACAGAAATTCTTATACCAATTATCGACTTTACTCGAAAGGTCAAAATAAATAATGTTTTTATAAAAATCAATTTAAAATAAAGAAGTCACTTTAAGTATAAAAATCATTTTAAATTATAAATAAAACTGTCTTAATTATAATCTTTATAAAATTCATTCTGTTTGTCATAAAAATCTAGAGATGGTTATCTAATGGTGTATCGTACCTTACCACTATGAATCACTTTAAACATGCTTTTTATAATAAAATAAAATTTTATTATAAAAAGCACTCAACAATTTTTAATATCTTATTTTGCATAGGCTATTTTAAACATATTCTATTTAATAGAAGATCATTTTAAACACAGTTTTTCCAAAACACAACACATACATCCAAAGGCTTTATAATTATACATCAATTATAAAATATGTTACTCAAACAAAGGACACTATAATACCAAAAGGGATCGTAAAACACCGTACAACTCTAACACAATTCTATTGTTTGAAAACGAAAGAAAATACCAGGAACCATATACTCAAAATAAAATCAAACGAACTCGTACAAGAAAACTCATGCAAGACGTTACGTACTCAAAAGAAAATGTAAGGTCTTATCCAAAATAATGATCAACAGAGCAAACCTAAAAGCATCGATACTAACACGTTGCCAACGGGTTATGAAAACCAAGCGATATACAACCAAGGGAGTAATAATCCACACTAATATGTTAGGAACAATTAGTGCTTAAAAGAAATATTTGATACTCATACGAGTAATCAATGCAACAAAAGAACTAACAAAACACGCCTATATCCGAAAAAGCAGATTCCGAACAACCAATATACATCTAGATGTCGAATAGGAAAAATCGAGTATCCTTACTAACAAAGTACGATGAAGGGATGCTAAGCTTAGACTTAGGAAATCCGAACAAACAACCGAGCAAACGAGCAACCTCTATAATAGCAATACCAGGTATCCGCAAATACTAGATAGAAGGGAAACTTACTATCTATACAACTCAACTTAACATATCCTCTAATTAGGGTAAGAGAAAAAAATTCTCTACCCATACCACCATCTCTATCATGAATACACATATAAAAAAAATCATATTACACTACCACCTTACAACCAAACACAAATAAATGCAATCATGGTCACAAGTCTATGTGTGTGATGCCTTTATAATTATGTTGGCCACCATAATTATAAGTGCCTCCTTTCACACGTGTACTTACTTCCAAGATTACCCATTTCAATCATAATTCATATATAAGCACATATTCCACATTACACATCTTAAACCACTCCAACTTAACACATAAAGGATGCTCCATCAAATAACTACTTACTTATATCAAAATAAAATCAAAACGACATAAAGGAATGAAAGTCTCGCAACGACTCCCAAAATACGAAATATCCGAAAGAAATAATTAATAACAACATGACGAGGTAAGGGACGAGATAAACTTATGCTGGGCCTCACTTGGGTTTGACTTTGCCTCCGCAAGAATCACCTGAATCTGCGGTTCCAACCTTACTACGCGCATCCGACAAACGATCAACTATCATATCTCCTTCGGTTCCAAAAGAGGCTCCTCTTATGGATCCTTATAACGCTTAAGTCCAGTTGGGAAAACAGTTCCCCAATGAGACTTCTTACGAGTGGGGAAAAACATAGCTAAAATACTTAAGAAAGTAATACATATCTTATCAGATAATGGTAGGCAAAATAACTAAAATGACAACTTAGCAAAAAGACAAAGATATAAGCTATTGAAAAAATAAGGGAAGCATTCAGTTATAACATCAACACGTAAGCCTAATTGCACCTACATGAAGGACAGGCCCGTGAGATGTTATTCTCTAGGGGGGAGACAAAGTAACCTCCGGCTCTAGAACCAATAGGCTCAAGTACACTAGTTGTCACATTCACCCCGCCAAGCAGAAACCGAGACCACGAGAAAGAGGGAATCTCAACAAACCACATGGCGTCTATATAGAAAAACTAAAACATGCATAAAATACAAGGTATAGACACGCGATGTCATGAAAATACCCAAACACATCAACAAAATCCAAAAAGCGTCTGACATTGAAATGAAGGCAGTTCATGCCCACGTCAGGACATGCAAACATTCATACATCCTAACAAAGCAAACAATTAACATTCATCATCCAAAACAAATAACGAAATCTAGATAACTAAACTTCGCCAGCTACCTACGGTCCATCTAGCCACTTTTTCTAACTTTACTCTCATCCTGCTGAATACCTGAAAATGATGCTTATACGTCAACACAATGGTTGGTGAGAAACATAGGTTTTTAGACACATATATTCAATCCGTTTCCAAAATAATTTAACCAATTCCTGCGATTAATAAAACAATACACTTGCACGGTAATTATGCTAACTAACATACAAGCTAACATACAATTCAATCCAACTAAAACACCAAGCAGACGACCTCAGTCGCTCTTGGATCATAACAAAATCCTTGTGGTTTCCCCCTAGCTCAGGCCATGGATACCCGCAAGTAACCCTCCTGACTAGGCCACACATCAATATCACATCACATAACATGTAGCACATAACGCATATCAGTCACATAATAGTCCATGCATTTACACTAACACATAATCACAGGAATTAAAAACTCATTGCAACACTTGCATCATTTCCATCCCAAGTTTAAAAACAATGTAAAAAGTGGGTCTATGTAACTCACCTGAATGCTCATAACGCACTTATCGCATATTCTATCACAGCAACTAACAAACAAATAAAACACTGTTATCTAACGCGACCATCTAAAAGCTCTAGTTATGCTGTCCTGTGGGTAACCCAACATATGATGGATGTCTAAGGGTTTGATTAACCATCATAGGCCACCTCGACACCATGCCCAACCTTAACCACTTCATTAACACATTACACTAGTTAACTACAATTTATTCAAAAATACAGAATTTTAGTGTATCTTTACTAACTCAAAACTATTACTTGCTGACCTTCATAAATTATACCAAAAATCATCTAAGCTCATTTATGAGTTTACTAACTACCTTATGATTCCCAACCACTCATTACATGTGAAACATATCTCTCAAAAAAAACCCACTATCAAAACTGTCTCAATTGATCTGATTGCACACTAAAATGTACGGCCCTAATTACCATACCTAGATACAAAATCAGAAGCTGTCCTTCTAGGGTTTCTTTATATACATATAGAACTTAACCACTGTAGATTGGCTAACCTTAATTCCACTTTTAAGTTAGGGTTTTACCCTCATAAACATGACCTAAATCTGACCTGTATTTATAGTTTTGACAACTTTTCTTGTAACCAATATTTAACTAACTTTTAGAACTCCAAATCATTCGAGGCTGGACTTTTTGAAAAATAGACTCTTTGGACTTCAATTTAGGCTTTTTAATCATATCAAAACACGTTTTTATCATCTAGATATCATCAGTTGAACACAGCCCTAAATTCTGCTCAACTCTAAATCATGAATTAAAGCGATCTAACTCTAACCACTTACACCAATAAGATCTTAATTAAACCCTAAACATTCTAGCATGATTAAAACATCCTTAATTATAGAAGTTTTAAAAACCCTAATGATCCATCATATTAGTTGTTACATGATTTAAAGAAAGATTAATCAAAAGCTTAATTAATACATACCTAAACCTTGATTCTTGAAACACTAATTCACCAACTCGTTCTTGATTAAAAAAATCTTTTTTTCTTCTCTTGAGGGATTCGGTGATCACAAGGGAGAGGGAGAGAGAAAGTGATTTAGGGTTTTATTGGTTTTATATTTATACTAATAGAATCCTAATTATAATCAAATTGTTTCCTTTTTTTCTTTTCTTTAAACCGGCCGAATAACACCCCTATATATATATATATATATATATATATAATATATAATATATAAATAGATATTTATATAATAAATATATATATAATATAATTATCTAATATTTATTTACTAATTACTTCATATACCTTAAGTTTTTATAAAAACCTAAGCTAATTTGGGTAAACCTTTTTACATAAACGCAACTTACTAAACCTTCTAAAAATAACTTTTTATTTCACATTTCACTTTCTATATTTAGAAAGTTTGCTACAAACTTCCATATTTCACTCACTTAACTTATCTCCAACATACTACATTTCCTATAAACGCTTAACACAAAATCATCCACTATTACGTATCATACATGCAAACACCATTCTTTTTTCCATAATCACTATAGCGTAACTAATGGAAATACTTATCACTAAACACAAACGCACCAAAATGAGATGATCATGACACCTCAAAACGATATCATAACCCTATTCCAACACTTAGCCCACATAAATTGAACCATACACACAAAAACACAACATAAAGAACTCTTTAGCCAGTTCTAAAGGTATCACTAAGCAGACTTAAATCACGATGTACAAGTGTCCCCCCAGTTTAGGCCATGATGACATTCATCAAGAATTTTCTAGGTTTCGAAACCGTAAACACATCTCCTGATCATTCCATCGGGGCACATTTTGAAGAGATACGTTCCGTCCTAGAAATAATGCTTAAGTTCTATGAAGAACTTGCATCGTTAGGCGTAAGTTAATCCTTTTCTAAGAATTTTCACAACTAGATAGTTGGCGAAATCAGTGAACCGTGAAATATCATCTTCATCATTCGATGAGAAATTCATGAGGGTTTCACCGGGGAAATTATCATCGATATCTTCACCCCTTAATTCCTCTAGATTTGGATTTTCAAGTCGTAACAAATGGTCTGCCGTGACATTTTCTGCTCCTTTCTTATTTTTGATCTCGATGTCAAATTCTTAGAGTAATAAAATCCATCGGATAAAACGAGGTTTAGCATCTTGTTTAGCAAAAAGATATTTCAACGCAGAGTGATCGGTGAAAACAACGATTTTTTAGAGAACAAGGTACGATCGAAATTTATCGAACGCGAAAACTACTGCAAGCAGCTCTTTCTCAGTAACCATATAGTTTTATTGTGCGTTGTTTAGAGTTTTGCTGGCAAAATGGATGGACGAAATTTTTCCTTCAACTGTTGTCCAAACATGATCCATCAAAAGCAAATCTCTGTAATCGCACATCAGTTCAAACGGCTTCGACCAATCTGGTGAAACCATACGCGGTGCATTCGTTAACTTTTGTTTGAGCATTTCGAATTCCTTGATGCTTTCTTCATTGAAATCAAAGACTGAGTCTTTTTTCAAGAATTTTTGTCATTGGATAGAGATTTTAAAAAATATTTGCTGAAAATCTGCAATATAACTCCTGCATGTCCAAGAAAACTCCCTAAAGGCTTTGAACGTTAGTGGGTTGGTGGGTTTGGCTATTACATGTTTTTAGTAGCGGAACCTACGGATCTGCCTAAGCTTACTCTCCATAAAGCTTGCGTGTCGCCGAAACCTATCGGCTCTCGCTCTCTCCATCATCATGGTGCCTCGAAGTCTCGCGTTGCTCCTCTCCAAGGATGCAACCTAATCAAGTAAGCTAGCTCTCTCTCCCCCCAGCAATCAAACTCCTCGACTCCAACTCTTTCTGTCCCGTCTCAATGTCCTCTATCCTCTGAAGAGGTATCTCTATAACATGCTCATAAATATCCTGCAAACCCTCCTCAACCTACTCTAAACACTCTATAGCATTAGGCATAAGCATATCATCAAGGATATCAATCCTAGCAGCCACATCCACTCCAACCTCCATAGTACCTCTATCACTAGACTCGACCTCGTCCTCAACCTCATCCTCTACATTAATCCCAACATCGACCTCTATATCAATACCTGCATCAGTCCTAGTCATAACATCCCTATCTACTGCAACCTCAACAACCGTAGCATCAGCCTCAATGTCCTCTAACACATTCGTATCAATGTCCTCCTCAACACTATCCTCTAGTGAAATAAAATCCCTATACCTCTTGTGAGGTGGGAGGAGATTAGCACGAGAAGGAACTAAAGCTCTCGTAGCATGGACAGATGAAGTCATGGTAGCAGCAGGGGACCTGCATCTCTTGCAAGATGGTCTAGCAGATGACTCGGAAGAAGAATCCACAACTGATGACTCGGATGTCGTCAGTGGATACATGGTAGATAATGGGGCAGACCTCCAACGGAGATAGACCTCGCTACACCGTGGAGTCCTAGTAAGCGGTGGATGAACAAATCTCGGTGGTGTAGATGAATCAGTAATGGTGGTGTCTGGTGATGCATGTGCCCAGATGATGAATGATCTGAAGATGAATAACCCGATGATGATTCGGAAGTAAAATGATCCAAGTGATGTGATGTGTACCTCAATGCTAAACGATGAGAAGGTAAATCTCTAACCGACTTCCTTACGGTTATAACACCCCGTGTTTTAGGGTCATTGACGTCGTCAATAAATTCACTATGTATCTTTAGTATTGTACGCGTTTGCTTTTAGTCGTAATCGTTAAGTTAAATTGCGTAAGCTAAAAATTATCGTTCAATGTAAACGGGCATCAAATAATTAAATGTTTACATCAAACAAGTGTTAAGTAATTAGTTTAAAGATAATTATTAACTTTGTTCATTTATTTTATTGGTTACGTAAATTGTTTACGTTTCGCGATAAAATTAAGTTTAGGCATACCCGGAACCATCAAAATAAATCTACGCTTCAACAAATACTTATTTTTACATTCAACACTCAAAGTTTTGTTAAACTTTACCCAAGTTAATATTATTAGTCACTTTGTACATAAGAAAAATAAAACAAGAACGTAAACTTTTCAAGTTATACTTTATAACTAAAAAAAGACTACAACTTGTAGACTTGTAAATAATACAAATATTTGTTAAATATCAAAAATTACAACATAAACTTCCCTCCCCCTTCCCACGGCACAACAACCAATTGAGAGAGACAAAAAGCACACATTCTTCCCACTTGGTCTTTACAACTTTCACACCATTAAAACCTAAACTAGTCTTGACCACTATTCTTCCTTAAGACCCTCAAAATGTTTTATGACTTTCTTATGACCATTTGACTAGTCAAGAGAATACATATGGAATGCAAGTATCATAAGAACACACACATATTCATTTCCTTGGTGAAAAATCAAAAACTCTCTCCCTTTGTCACTCATATAAGCCCACGGCAAACAAACCCCCCTTAAATAATTTATACAACTTATTTTCCAACATTTACACACCTTCATGCATCATATCTAAGATACCTCCAAGTGTTTTAAAGGTTTGATTAAACCTTTACAAGTATTGAAGCAAGAAAAAGGAAGATTAGGGTTTCTAGTTGGATTAGGGTTTTGAAAGCTTGTAAGCTTTGGTTTTTCATCTAAACAAGGGTTTAGATATTGTGGTCTACTACCTTACATCATCACAAGGTTATCTAAAAACTCTAATCACTTTACATTTATCATTTTATGTGTATATATGTTCTATATAGTAAAATCACCAATTAGGATACTCTTGAACATGTGAAATGAGTTTCTACTTGTGATTATGATTTTGAACACTTTTACATATGTTATGTAGTTGATAATATCATGATATAATGGGATTATAATATTGTATCATGTTTGTTAAAGCATAAAATTTAGAGTATATATAACCAGTGATTAATAAGTAACGATAAGAAAGTTTAAGATTTTAAAGCCTTGTTAGGGACTTGATATTTTGGACTCATGGACACCATATGGACCTATGGACATTATATATGTATGGCATATGATATAAAAGGTTGTGGAAAACTTGTGGTAATTTATTAGGTTAAAAAGTATATAAAAACAAGTGTATAATAAGTAGTTATATACAGGACTAATAGGCTATTTGGTTTCGAATTCCAAACAGTGGGGATTATGTATTTATAAAATAATACGTCTCATGACGATTCCCGGCATATAAGGAACTTGAAAATCGATTTATAACGAAAAAGATACATAGTTAATGAGTTTTACGATAATAACCGGAGTTATAAAAGAATTTTTATAAAAACTTGTTATAAAAATTCTACAGACAGAAGGTTTGGTATTTTTATTAAATCACACATATTTTTAGGATTCCAAAACAATAAGAAACGTAATTTTTCAATTAAAAACGAAGAAGTTATGAATTACGCGAGTTTATATACTTAAAATGTATAAAAATACTTTTATAAAAGTTACTGTTCATCTCAGGAACATTTGTTTTTTTAAACCTCATAAATAAATAGAACTTTCAATTACGAGACCGTGCTCGAAAGAATTACTAAAAACGGAGCTAAAACGAATAAAATACAGCGTTTACGATAATTAAAGTTTATAAAAGTAATATTATAAACTATGAACAGTAAAATTTACTATTCATCAGCAGACCCAAATGTATAAAATGTGATAATTTTGATACACCTTTCAATTACAAAGACGTGCTCGAAGGAATCGCTAAAATCGGGTTTAAAACGAATAAGTTATTACATTTACGGGTTTTACGATCACTAAATCTATATAAATAAATTTATAAACTGATATGAACAGTAAAAGTTATTGTTCATAAGTGGACTCAAAACCTAAAAATGTCATATTTTGATACATCGTCTTAATACGAAAGCGTGGACATAAGAAACGCAAGAAACGGACTTAAAACGTGAAAGTTAGGTCATTTTTTTTAACAAAGGTTTATTTATAAACGTTTTAACTTTATAAATATGATTTCACTAAAACAATTAGATGGTGATTAGCTATATAGAAATATGATGGTAGTAGTTACCCAATGTGATTAGTACTTATACGACCTATATTGGATTAGGTTGCACTCGATCATTACCGTGACATTATTTCTGTGATACACTTGATACTCGCTCACTCCACGGTGATATTCATAGCCTCACGTTTTACAACAATTATGATTTACAAGTTTTGGGGTGAGAAACATGCATGGTTTTTATAATTGGACACAATGGATAAGTTATAAAATATGATTACGAGTTGCCTAAGTAGCGATAACCCAATTGAGCCATTATCAAGAACGTCCCAGTTACTGGATTTGAGTGCGAATAGTTATGAATAGATTCTATTGGGATTGACATCCCCGTTCTGTGATTATTATCACTGGCAAACAAACGTATACCATGTTCAACCATAAGAGTTTCGGGTTAGAACATCATCACGGGTAATGTAGGCCATTATAATGGTAATTCCATATTATGTCGAGCTTCGTGCATTGAGCTTAGGGCAACGTAATTACATTTATATGATGTCTGCATCTGTTGCATTATCATACACTTGGGAAATCTTGTGGTCCTATAATATACGATTTATCAAACCTATGAATTCACCAATATTATTGTTGACGTTTTAAAGCAATGTTTTTCAGGAGGTCAATAAGCACGAGGTGTAAGGGATACATTGGTGGTTTTGATTTGGATATCATGCATTAAAGATTTTGTCGCATTACATTTTGTATATCTGTTATGGGCTAGAAAATCTTGTATTTTGAACGAGTGAACAATTGAAGGCTTCGGGCTTATGTAACAAATACTTTGTTAAATCCAATGTAACAGGGGTTTTAAATGACTATTTTGTGTCCGTTCTATATATATATACTTGTGGTTAAGATCTATGAAGTAACACGCACCGGACCCTTATTCCGCTGCGACCCAATTTGGGGGTGTTACGGATTGGTATCAAGAGCCAAGGTTATAGAGAACCAGGTCAAGTTCTTTTGCTGGACTATAATCGTTTTCAAACATTGCATTCATACAAAGGGATTTGCACGGTACATACATACATACACTAGTTGTTGCATTAGTTGGTTGAACTAGATGCATTCATGATTGATATACATGTTATGATATAAATGTATATTACTATACGGGTCTTATATTAAATACTAATATAAGCTATTTTGGATTTTCAGATACAGTCATGTCAGATTCAGATGAATCAAGGGTCACACACACAGAGATATCCAGCCCGTTTGAGGGCTTATCAGACATTGGATCACCAGGAGTTGTTGGACCTGAGCACGAGGGACTGCCCTGGATGCTAGATGACCCGTATGTACAGGTCGCCTTACAGGCCCCGCCATCACCAGACTACATACCTGGCCCCGAGGAGCCACAGTCACCACCCCTACCAGACTTTGTCCCAGAGCTGGTATATCCCGAGTATATGCCGCAGGAGGACGAAGTGTTTCTGGCTGAGGAGCAGCCACTGCCTGCTGCTGCCTCACCCACTGCTCAGTCACCAGATTATGTTCCGGAGTCTGATCCTGAGGAGGATCCGGAGGAGGATGACGACGAGGACCCTGAGGAGGATCCTGTCGATTATCCTGCCGACGGAGGAGATGACGACGATGACGAGGATGAGTCATCAAAGGATGATGTTGACATCGAGGCCGATGATGATGAGGAGGAGGAGCACCCAGCTCCTACTGACTCCACAGCTGTTGCTTTACCAGCTGCCGATCAGGCCCCATCTGCGGAGGAGACAGAGCCGTTCGAGACTGACGAGTCTGCGGCCACACCACCACCACACCCTGCATATCGCGTTACAGCTAGGATTTCTATTCCAGCTCCAGTACCTACACCAGTTTGGTCGGATGCAGAGGTTGCCAGACTTCTCGCTATATCTACTCCACCATCATCACCGCTCTCCCCATGGTCATCACCACTTCCCCAGATACCTTCACCACCACTACCTCAGATTCCCTCACCACCACTACCAGTATCATCACCAGTACCTGTGTTATCTCCATCACCACCTGCTAGTCCTATTCGTCCGTTGGGCTATCGAGCTGCTATGATCTGGCTGAGAGCCGAGGCCGCATCTACTTCCCATTCACTACTATTACCACCACACATCATACTCTCCCACACCAGACCAGATGCACCATCATCAGGGACACCACCTTTGCATTTACTCTCTACTGACTGTAGAGAGGATAGACTCGAGGTTACCTTACCACCTCGAAAGAGATTAGGTATCGCTCTTGGTCCTAGATTACAAAAGATAAAAAAAACGAGATCGGAGAGAGCTCGTCTGCTGCTGCTGCTAGACCGGCTGGAGGTCTTAGGGCAGACTATGGTTTTGTTGCCACCATGGATAGGGAGATCAGGCGTGATCTAGAGAGAGATGTTGGATATGGGATCACCGACTCTTGGGATGAGATAGTTGAGGCCATGCAGGGGACACCAGTAGTTACCGATGTGGCAGAGTTTAGCCAGAGGATGACAGAGTTTGAGACTAGGGTTAGGCAGGACACAGACGAGGTTTATACGAGGTTGGATGATGAGCAGACTGGGCGACAACTATTGGCTGGTCGGCTCAACATGTTGTTTAGGGATAGGCGTGCACATGCACGTACTGCTAGACTTATGGAGACTGAGGCTAGGATGTCTAGAGAGGCTTGGGGACGATCTATGGATGCGAGTGATCTTGCGCGTGCAGAGGTTATGTCACTACGTACCACAGTGTTAGCTCAGCAGTCAGAGATTAGAGAGTTACAGTCAGCGGACCGTAGGAGACAGACGGTGATTACAGAGATGCTGGCAGCGGACCACAAGAGGCAGGTACAACTCACTAAGGCACTAAAGCTAGTAAAGAGACTACAGACTCAGATGACAGAGTTATAGAGACAGCAGGGACCCGCTAAGGGTCCTGCACAGCCAGAGCTACCGGAGGAGGCTGGTAGTAGTTCTTAGATTCTGTTATGGCTAGTTGTTTTGTACAGCCTACTAAGTATTACAGGTTCAATCCCGGCTAGTATGGCTTTAGGTTGTATATATTCTTATATCTTGTAACCTAATCGTTGTAATCATTTTGTATCTAAACCAATCATGTATGTTTTCCAATTATATATGGAATGGTGGTATTATGTCATGTCTGTAATCGAATTTATTATGAATGAATGTTGTCGATTTTAGCTAAACCATTGTTAATTTTAATTCAGTTGTGCATTTCACTGTGTGATGTGATCTCAATTTACTTATTGGGTATATGTCATGTCATGGTTATGATTTTATGAAATCTAACGGGTATTATATTTTCTTGTGATTTGAAAAAATGGCACCAAAGAGAAGGACCACGAGGTTAAACCCAGAAACAACACCGGCCACAACAGCCGCCACCACTACCACTATCACTAATGCCCAACTTCAGGCAATGATTAACCAAGGCGTTACTGCCGTTTTGGCAGCACGTGATGCAAACACGAATGACGTCGACAGCCACAGTTCAGGAATAGGTGTTAGGAGAAACGAGCGAGCCACTCATGAGTGAACTTACCCAGACTTCATGAAGTGCCAACCTCTAAATTTCAAAGGCACAGAAGGAGTTGTCGAATTGACTCAATGGATTGAGAAAATGGAATTTGTGTTCTACATAAGAAACAGTTTTATGGAAAACCAAATCAAGTTCTCCACTTATACTCTTCTGGGAAATGCTCTAACATGGTGAAACTCCCACGTTAGGACTATTGGTAATGACATTGCTTATGCAATGACCTGGACTGAACTGAAGAAGAAAATGACTGACAAGTACTGCCCAAGGACCAAGATTAAGAAACTCAAAGTCGAACTGTAGGAATTGAAAGTGAAAGGTACCGATGTGATAGGGTACAACCAACATTTTTAGGAACTGGCACTGCTGTATGGTAGAATGTTTCTTGAAGAATCTGACAAGATTGAGGAATATGTCAGTGACTTACCTAACATGCTCCACGGAAGTGTAGTAGCATCCAAGCCTAAGACAATGCAAGAGGCAACTGAAATGGCAATCAAAGTGATAGATAAGAGAATCAGCACTTTTGCTGACCATCAGACAGAGAACAAGAGAAAGCAAGATAATAACCAACAACCACAACAGCAACACCAAAACAAGAGACAGAACAACAGCAGAGCTTATGCTGCAGGGACTGTTGAGAAGAAACAATATGGGGGATCTAAACACCTATGCTCAAAATGCAATTATCACCACGATGGTCCGTGTGCTCCCAAATGCCACAAATGCAACAAAGTTGGTCATTTTGCCCGTGACTATAAGAGTACGACAAGTGCTAACAATGCTAACAACTAGAAGGGCACTGGGTCGGGTCAGAGACCTACTTGTTATGAGTGTGGAGTTCAGGGACATTTTAAGAGGGAATGTCCAAAGCTGAAGAACAACAACAACCGGGGTAACCAAGTTGGAGGTGGCAATGCTCCAGCCAAGGTGTATGCGGTAGGGCATGCAGGGACAAACCTAGACTCCAACATCGTGACGGGTACGTTCCTTCTAAACAACCGCTATGCCTTTGTCTTATTTGATATTGGTGCCGATAGAAGTTTTGTATCCACTGCATTTAGCTCCCAAATTGATATCAAACCAACTGCATTAGATCACTATTATGACGTTAAACTAGACGACGGGAGAATAATTAGGTTGAACACTATCCTTAGGGGTTGTACATTAAATATCCTGAACCACTCATTCAACATAGACTTAATGCCCATAGAACTTGGTAGTTTCGACGCTATAATTGGTATGGATTGGTTGGTAAAGTACCAAGCAATCATTGCGTGTGCCGAGAAGATCGTTCGTATCCCCTAGGGAAATGAAACATTAATTGTTCACGGTGACGGAAGCAACCAGGGACACAGCTGTATGCTCATTTATCTCAGTACACCAAACACAAGAAGTCTGAATTAAAAAGGTGTCCAGTCTTTTGGCATACGTTAAATAAAAGGAGACGGAAGACAAGTCAAAGAAGAAGCGACTTGAGGACGTACCAATCGTTTGGGATTTTCCTGATGTATTCCCTAAGGACTTGCCGGGTCATCCTCCGACTCGACAAGTGTAATTTCAAATCGATTTGATAACTGGTGCTGCACCCGTAGCTCGGGTGCCTTATCGATTGGCACATTCTGAAATGAAAGAGTTGTTTGGAAGCAACCTAAAAGGAACTATGGACAAGCTGTTATAAGACCTAGTCCTCACCCTGGGAGCTCCGGGTCTTGTTTTGTCAAGATGAAGGACCGGATCGTTTTCGAAAATGTGCTTGATTACGGGGGAATTGAATAAACTGGTACGGTGAAGAACGTTATCCGCCTCCCAGAAATGATTGATTTATTTGGAATCAAAGGGGCTTCATGCGGTCGACGATGACCTAAGGTAAGTTTTTTCACAATCGAGGGTTCACGTAGAAGACATTATGCAACGACCGCTTTTTTAGAAACCGTTATTGCCATTATGAATTTCATAGTTATGCACATCACTTTGTTTGACAAAGACCTGGTATTCATGGACTATGAATGGGTCGTGCAACCACATTTGGATAAATTCATAATTGTCTTTATTGATGATTATGTGATATATTCAAAGAACAAGCAAGAACATGAAAAGCACCTTAAGTTAATCTTAGAGTTGCTTAAGAAAGAGGAGTTGTATGCCAAATTTTCCAAGTGTGAATTTTGGATTCCTAAAGTACAGTTCCTCAGTCACGTGATTAACAGCCAGGGTATTCATGTGGACCCCGCCAAGATCGAATCCATTTAGCCTTGGGCAATCTCACTATCACCACAGAGATTCGTTTATTTTTAGTCTTGCTGTGGTATTATCGAAGGTTCATCGATGTTTTTCGCAAGATTGCCAACATAATAATGGCCAAGCTCACTTAGAAGAAGTTTAAGTTTGAGTGGGGTGACAAACAAGAAACAGCTTTCCAACTGTTGAAGCAGAAGTTTTGTAATGCACCAATTCTGGCTTTACCTGAAGGAAGCGAAGATTTTATTGTATACTGCGATGCTTTGATCAAAGGTTTGGGTGTTGTGTTGATGCAAAGAGAGAAGGTGATTGCTTATGCATCACGCCAACTGAAAATTCATGAGAAGAACTGTACGACTCATGATTTGGAAGTTGCAGTAGTAGTGTTTTCTCTGAAACTCTGGAGACACTATTTGTACAGAACCAAGTGTACGATGTTCACAGATCACAAGAGTCTACAACACATTCTTAATCAAAAAGAGATGAATATGAGGCAGGATTGTTGGTTAGAATTACTTAGTGATTAAGATTGCGAGATTCGTTATCACCCAGGGAAAGAAAATGTTGTCGCTGACGCCTTGAGCAGGAAGGAACGAGAGCCACCATTAAGGGTTCGAGCCTTAGTCATGACTATAGATTTAAATCTCCCCAAACAAATTTTGGATGCTCAATCTGAAGCACAAAAACCAGAGAACATCAAGAACGAAGATGTTGGAGGCATGTTGGTTGAAAATTCTAAAGATCCGGAGAAGCTTAGGACGGAAAAGTTGGAACCCCGCACGGATGGAACTTTATGTCTAAACGGTAGGAGTTGATTGCCATGCTATGGTGACTTAAGGACTGTGATCATGCACGAGTCCCACAAGTCAAAGTATTCTATCCATCCGGGTTCTGAAAAAGATGTAACAAAACATGAAAAAGCTATATTGGTGGCCCAATATGAAGGCGAACATCGCCACCTATGTTAGCAAATGTCTGACGTGTGCTAAGGTCAAAGCCGAACATCAAAGGCCATCAGGATTGTTGGTACAACTCAATATCCCTCAATGGAAGTAGGATAATATCACTATGGATTTTGTCACAAAACTTTCTACGTCGTCACAAGGCTACGACACCATTTGGGTGATTGTTGACTGACTCACTAAGTCTGCAATCTTTGTACCGATGAGAGAGACTGATCCTATGGATAAACTTACAAGAATGTACCTAAAGGAGGTGGTCACGAGGCATGGAATACCCCTCTTGATTATTTGTAATCGTGACCCTAGGTTCGCATCAAATTTCTAGAGGTCACTTCAGAATGATTTGGGTACTAGTCTGGATATGTGTATCTGCGTACCAATCCATAAATAGACAGGCAAAGCGAGAGGATATTCTAATCTATTAAGGATATGTGTGTGCTGTTGCACATCACACTTTCGGAAAGGGTTGGGTTAACCATTTGTCATTTAGTCGGTTCTCAATATAACAATAGTATCACGCTAGCATCAAGGCGCCCTTTTGAAGCAACTTTACGGTCAAATGTGATGTTACACCCGTTTGTTGTGGCCAAGGTTGGAGAAGAGTTCAACTCACTGGTCAGATAATAGTGCAAGTAAAAACTCGAGAGATCGTTCAAATCAAGAGAGTAATGCAAGCTGCTCTGCGTTTGACAAAGAGTTATGCGGATCTAAAGCGGTTAAACGACTGGAATTCCAAGTCGAGGATAAGTTATGCTTTTATTTTGCTTTTGGAAAGGGGTCGTATGTTTTGGCAATCGGGGGAGTTTAAACCCTATGTAGTTGACCTTTCTTAAGGTGTTATAAAAGGTGGAGAGTTGCCTTACAAGTTGAGCTTCCAGATAGGGATGTGCAGGGTTCACAATACATTTCTGGTATCCAACTGAAAAAGTGCGATGCGACACGAAACCGTTAGCCGTTACGTTGGATGGACTTCATTTTTGATACAAGCTTTAGTTTTGTTCGAGGGACACCTTTGTGAGATCACGGGATTCGTGAAGTTAATACGTTGAAGCAAGATGCATTCCTATTAGTCAAGTTCTCGATGATCTCCAGGAGTAGGTCCTGAGTTTTCAATGGGAACGCGAGGTATCAATTCGGAAGCAAATACTACACCTCTTCTAATGGAAGCGCACCGTCGTCAAGTTGAGCGTCTTAGCCTCGATGGACAAGGCCTATACTTAACGGGGGGAGACTATTAACACCTGTGTTTTAGGGTTTATTTAGACGTCAATAAATTCACTATTGTATTTTTAGTATTGTACACGTTTGCTTTAAAATAGTAATCGTTAAGTTAATCAGCGTTAAGATAAAAAAAATGCTCATTCTATGTAATCGGGCATCAAACTATTTTATTTTTTACATTAAAGCAAAGTGTTAAGTAATTATTTTGAGGATAATTATTAACTTTGTTGATTTTATTTTATTGGTTGCGTAAAGTCTTTACGTTTCGCGATAAATTACATTTAGGTATTCCCGGAACCACAAAAACAAATATACGCTTCAACAAATAACCATTTTTATTTCTAATGAGCAAATTTTATAAAATTATACCCATATGTATCATATAGGATGCACCATTTAACAAGAAATAAGCAAGACTTATTCATTTTTGCAAGTGTACATCTTTCACATTTACTTATACTTCCATTAAATTCAAGTATACATTCATTTCTTTATTTTACACCAAAAATTAAAAGAAATATCTAGTAAACACTTCTCCTCTATTTCATGGGATAATCCCTACTATTTTATGATAAGGGGACATAAGAATTAAAGGCCTAGCCTTGGACATAAGGGATAAGTAAAGAATTATAAGCATGACTAGTGGTTTTGACCACTAGTCACACCTTTTAGCCCAATATGAGCCCCCCCCCCCCTTGACTATGGTCTTCATTTAGCCTTTGGTTACTTGCACATGACTAGCTTATACATATAATACTTGCACCTTTACAAGAGATAACATTCACACAACACTTCACTTGAGAAAAAAAACCAATTTCTCTCTCTTCCTCTCTTGTTTAACCCACGGCAAACAAACACCCCCTATATAAATCCATAACTTTGATTTTATAAGACCATAAAAGAATTCACATCGATCTATTATCTAAGATCCTACAAAGAGATTTCTAGCTGGCTAGCCTTTACAAGTATTGAAGCAAGAAAGAGGAAGCTAGGGTTTTCTTGGAAAACTAGGGTTTTCAAGTTGTGTAAGTTTGGATTTTTTTTTATCTAAACAAGGGTTTAGATCACATTTTCCATCATCCTACATCTCATTAAGGTCATCTAAACATGTAAAAGGGATTTTTACTTATGCTCATTGTTTCATGGACTTTTATTTATGTTATATGGATGCTAATAAGATGTTATAATGGAATTATAAGTATTGTACACTCTTGGTTTATGTATAAAAAGTTTATGTATAAACTTGTTAAATTAGGGTTTACTTAATAAGTTATGATTTAAAGGTGTTAATAAGGATTCATACCATGGACTCTTGGACATATGATGGACAAATAGACCTAATAATATGTATGACATATGAAATAAAGGTTTGTCGAAGACTTGTGGTAATTTACTAAATAGAAAAGTACATAAAACAAGTTATAAAAATAAGTACACATAAGTATTATAAAACGGCTGTTGGATAAGTTCAAAAAGGATATAGAAGAGATTGAAATGATAAATATTGAATTGGATCATAGGGTGTCAAAGCTTATTGTTGATCATTTGAAACAGACCGATAAGCAACTTTATGACTTAATCAAACCAACACGTATTCAATAAAAAGAACAATGTGACGCTTTAGTTAATCAAGTTAATCAAAATTATGTGGAAATCTCTAATTTAAATGTAGGGAAACTAAAAGGAAAAAGTGTTATTGTTTGTCGTGAATCCGTGAATAAGCAAAAAGTAATTGCCCTCGTATTGCATAAGGTATAATTGGAACCTCTCTTCCCAAAGCTTAAGAATAATAGGGAAGCACATGTACACTACATTAGGATCACTAAAGAAAATGCTGACTCTCTTTGTGATGTAGTTGAACAAGCTAGATCCTTAAATCCTTTGGATAATGCGTTAGCTTATGCTTGTATGTACACGAAACAGATTCAGGAGTTGTTAGTATATGTTAGTGATACATGTCCTACTTCCCCATCAAAGAGTGAGAAGTTGGTTGCCGTCACACCAATGAACAAAGCTAGGAAAGTCACTTTTGCAAATACTAGTAAACATCAGACAATAACACATAAATTTAAGTAGATGTTCACTAGACTCAGACCACTAATAAACCTTTAGTGCCTTCTTCAAATGAAAAAATGTTCTACTATTTCTAGCAGATCAAAATCTCAAAGTGAAACAAAGAACAATAGGATCATGCAACCATTAAGTAGTAACCATAAATATCAAAAAGTAGAAGCCCACACTAGGAATGCTAAGCCTAGTCTGAATAAAGAAGATAGTGAGTATAAATATGTATGCTTAACATGCAACAAATTCTATTTTGATGCAAGACATGATTTTTATGTTGTACAAAATCTGTATGAAGTGAATGATCGTGCTAGAGCTAAGGCTGTTAAGAGCATTAAAATGAAAGAATGGAAACCTACTGGTAAAATGTTTAAAAATGTTGGATATAAATGGGTACCCACAGGAAGGACTTTCACTATAGTTAGAACTAAGTGCCCCTTAACTAGATTCACTTCCACTAAAATAGTGCCTCCTAGGATACCTGTTAAATCAAATGTAATAACAAACAAAAAACCAAGTAGTGCATCTCAATGGAGACCTAAAGAAACAAATCATGCGAGTTCGAGTAGTGCACCTAAGATTGTAGAATCTATGACTGCTAACCACTTGGAACCCAACAATCATATGGGATCCAATGTTTCTATATTTCTATGCTCTTCAAGTGTATAATGCAGGTCATATAAATTCAATACCCATGCAGTTGGAGTGCCTTTGTTTTGCGAGCTATTGCGTCAGTTGAAGCTCTCTCTCTTTTGAATTAGAATTAGAAGATTCCATTAAAATTCGATGTGTGAAATAAAATTAAGGATCTTAAGTAGATAATGTGATGGATGTTGTGGTTTTAAATGCAATTAACGTTCACGAGATTTTACAAATCTATGATTAAAACTGATAAAAGATTAACGGGATTTTACAAAATCAATAGAAAACCGTGAATGAATAATCGTTTGATGTTAAGGTAGGTTTGTTGTTTGATTAATGCAGTTTAAGTCCTGTTTAGGTTGACGCTTTGTTATTTGGCCCTAAAATATTTGAATTTTGACCAAAACACAAAATTTACCCTATTACCAAAATTTAAATTTGGTGTAAAAATGAGCTAAAAAGGCTATAGGAAAAATTAAACCGCCGCCAAGGGTGTTGAGCAAACCGCCCCCTTATCTGTTTAATCAAACCGCTGCTTTAATATGAGTAACTCGTCGGGAATTATTATAATAGCAAACCGCTGCTGAAATTGACAACCCGCCGTGTATTAAAATAATGCAAACCGCCTTTCCTTTTGAGCAACTCGCCGTTTTAGCAACTCGCCGTTTTAGCAACTCGCCTTTGACTTTTTCCTAAAAACCCGGATCTTGTCCCTATCTTTTGTCAAACCGCCGGCAAGAATAACATTTAATATTCAAACCTCCATCAAGAACATGCATTCGAATCTAGCCAAAATAAGCCCAAATATGCTTATTAACCACGAAACAAAGCTAAAATATCAAATACTAAGCAAACCTTATAAGCCTAATCATTCCATAACATCTATTTCTTCGCGGATCATCAAGAAAGAAGCAAACCTCCACGAAGAACACAAACCTTAATAAGCTTATAAATCGAACTTGAGGCTTGAGTTTCACTTGGAATGGCAACAATACATCATGTTTAACATGTATAACACGAAAAACTCCAAGATTAACCAACAAATAAGCTCAAAATAAGCTTTGAGCCGTGGGCTTATTTTCTTCAAAAAATAAGGACGAATTTGATCTAGTTTAACCACTAGAATCAACCACAAATCCACACGTAGCTCTGATGCCAATTGTAGGATCCCGAATTCACACGAACATGTATAGATCTAAAGAGATCTAGAGAGAGAGAATAGTTGAGAGAGAAATAAGGAAAACACACTTAAGAGTGTGTGTAAAAATGAATAGATGCTTACCTCTTCCAAAGTTAGAAGATGTATTTATAGTTCTTACAATACACTGGGTATTAGTACCCGGTTCAATACCGAAAGTCATACGTTTACCTATTAAACAACGAGCTATATTGAACAGTAAAATACACGGGGTGACCGAGTCTTTTTCTAATATCTAACAGTATGCATTGATGATTTGTGATTACGAGTAACTTGCGCACTTTACGTTACGTGTTACAAGTCACATGTTTGTCATCACCAAAACATAAAGAGATCGTATAGATTAAATATCGTAATATTTGCACTAACACTAACATATAGCAAATAGGAAAAATATATAAACATGTTGATAATTCTTAACAAGTGTCAAGTTATTTGTGTAAACTAATAATCACAAATATATATCAACTAGGCTTAACTTTTATGGATATGAAAAATTCAACCAACCAAAAAGAAAACAAGTGCATAAAAAAATATAAGACTAAGGAGCTTTCATTAAACATAAAAAATGTGTATAAAACACAATCATGCATACATCAAATAGAAGTAATATGCTTGAAGCATATTAGTACAACATACATTAAATGAAACTACAAAGATCTTATCATTCCTAAAATTTTATAGGACTTGCTTGCAAAAGGTTTGGTTGACAATTATTTGAAAGTGGCTAAACATGGTGTATGTTTAGTTTGGTGAAAGTGATGGTGGTGGTGGTGAATTGGGTGGTGGAGGTTGTGAGAGCATGTGTTCTATGTAAGAAAACATGTATTGGAGTTCATCTCTTAATCCAAATATAAGAGTACGGTTGTGAATGCAACATAAACATAAGTCTCCATGTACCTCAAGAAGGTTCCAAGGAATAGGGTGACCAAAGATAGGTGGAGAAGGTGATGGAGTATTAAATTGGACATCAAGTGGGGTAATTGGTGAAAGGGTGAGAGTGATGTCCATTAATGTATTTTCTTAAGTTGTAGGTGGTGGAGGAACTCTTGGAGAAGGAGATGTTGAAGAGTTCAAGTAACCATTGGTTGATGGTGATGTGGATAATGTTGGTGATTTGGGTGTGTAGTCAATGGAGGATGAGGAAGTACCTTTGGTTGATGGTGTTTTTGAAGGTGCATTAGGAGCACTAAGGGATGAGAGTTGGTGTTTGGGTGATGGGGTTTTAGAGTCATCATGAGTTAAATCCACAAACAATTGTTTTGGTAGAATGATGTTGATTTTTCGTCTTTTGGAAGCTTTGAAAATGGAAGCTCTAGTGGATTCCATGGTGGTTTATGGTGGTTGATAGAGAATGAAAAAGATGATGAAATGGTAGTGAACATTTGGAGGGAATTTATTTGATGAGAATGGTTTGGAAATGGAATGGATTTGAATATGTTTAAGAATTTCCAAATTATGTTCGATTTTTCAGGGTAAGGATAGCTGAGGCTAGGTAAAAGGGAGTCAAAAAGCAGAAAGAAACAGTAAAATCCGTGAAGCAGATGGTCGGTCCCCTTAATTATGGTGCTAGCCCCCTTAATTTTAAGGGGACCGCCCTTATGAATTAAGGGGGCCGCCCATTTGGTGATTTCAGACGACTAAAAATTTGATTTTTGTACAAATTTGTAAGAAATGTTATGTTTTGGTGGTCAATTTGCAAAAAGTCCCATGTGAATAAATATATATATATATGCATGAGACCAAGTATATCATGTATGATTGCAACAAACAAAAATATGAGATAAAAATAAACATTAAGAACATACTAATAGCCAGTGTTGCAAAAATCGGCCTAGGCGGCCGATTAATCGGCGCCTAGGCGCGAATCGGCCATTAAGCGCTCCGATTTTTACTAATCGGCCTAAAAAATCGGTCTGGTAAAAAATCGGTCAAAAATCGGATTTTTTTGGGTAAGGATAGCTGAGGCTAGGTAAAAGGGAGTCAAAAAGCAGAAAGAAACAGTAAAATCCGTGAAGCAGATGGTCGGTCCCCCTTAATTATGGGTGTCTGCCCCCATTAATTTTAAGGGGAACCGCCCTATGAATTAAGTGGGCCGACCCATTCTGGTGATTTTCAAACGACTAAAAATTGATTTATGTAAAAAATATATGAGAAAGTGTGTTTTGGTGTCCATTTTGCAGCAGCCCATTAATCCCCGATTAATCCCCGCATAACCGATTAATCGCTAGGCGCTACCCGACCGCTCCGGGAGCGCCTAGCGATTTTTGCAACCTTGCTAATAGCACATAATGATTAAAGGTTCTAAGTAAGCCAAATAAGTTCACATACTTTCGACTAAATCGGGTTGTCATCACACAATTAATTAAACATAAACATAAGTTCACACAAGGTCCTAAACTAGCTAGTCATTATTCAACGTCTTCATTTCTTTTTCTTCTCGAAGACTCCTTGTAATGCCTTGCCAAACGATTTGAATCCACCTCTAAGTTCCTTATGCATTTGTTGTATTTGATTGAGTAAGTCGGTTTGACGCACGAAGAGAAGATCATCATTTTGTTCAGAAGAAGTGGGAACGTCATATTGTTGGTAATCGAGAGGTCTGAGAGAGTTTAGATAAGTAGTAGGAGATGGGGTACTAGCACGAGAAGCACCATCATCCTCATCATCATCTCCTTGGCGAGATGAAGATCCAAGGTTATGATGGGTGGATGTTGATGAGACGGAGTGATGGGCTTTGCCACGATCACTTCGGGGTCTCCGGGTTTGTCTTAAAGCGAGTGGACGCATGACATGATCAACGACATTGTAAATTCCATTGTCAAGGTGAGGATAGTGTTCCATAACATGTCAAAAGAGATGTGTCAAGAACATACCATAAGGAAGATGGACTTTAGGAGTTGCCCGTGCACTTTCAATTTTTTTGACAAAGAAATAGGCAAGATTATATTGTTGCTCGGCTAGAATACAATATAATATATGAG
>BQNB010041840.1:4223-46508 GCA_026074375.1 Tanacetum coccineum
CCTACGGGGGTCACACACGTTTACACTTAGATCATTCTATTAATGTTTATAATAATATATTTGTATATTTATTATTTATATTAATATATGAGTTAACGAAAGAACACTGACGGTCGTTAATTAGTTCGTTATGAAATAATATATATGAATATATTTAACATGTTTTCTAATTCGCTTTATTTGGTAAATATTTGCGTTTTAGATTTTATATATATTTGTAGCTTATTTATCTTGCCATAAATTGTCAACCATGGATTACATGCATGTAAGCCATGGTTTATTAAGCCTAAATATATATATGTATATGCATGCGTGTGAATATATGTATGCATGAGAAGTTTATGTGAATTATTAGATTAATTGCAAAAGTAGGGAAGACCTTTGTTTAATTAATGCTTTAATTGCGTATATGATTCATGTTTAGTATGATTAAATTTGGTAAATAAGTTTTGCATGTTTTATATAATGGTGTTTTATCTTATATAATTATGCAAAAATGATTTTCAAAATTAATATGGACTAAAAGTACATGATTAAAATGCTTATTTACCATATATTGATATGTACACTTTGCTAAATCATGGACTATATGCGTAAAATTAATTTTCTTGCCACGATCTATAACGCATGGGTTTAGTAGTTTTCGCAAGGGAACCCGCGACGGAGCAACGCAAGAATACACAAATTTTACATAAACCGTTTTAACAATATTTTAAGTATGTAATAATCGTTACTAGGGTTTGATTATTTCGCATGGGGAATTAACCTTATCCATAGTAAGATCACTTATACTTAGAAATGTTATCAATCATGGCAACCCTAATTTTATAAATGGCATGTGATTTATAAAATGTAGAGATTTTTATTTATCGAAAGTTTTTTAAACTAAAATGGAAATGTTTTAAAATATCAAATGTCATAAGGTTGTATGCATGCTTCCTTATACATAAATTTTGGTAACATCATTTTATCAAAACTCTACCCTAAAAATAAGTCAATTGCAATCTAAGTATAAAATCACTTGAGTTGTGATTTTTACTCTAAAACAGTTTTAGGTAAATTTTACAAATAATGTAATATAACAATCGTATGGTTAGACCTAAGACTGTAAAATTATTGATTTTGTATTAGACGACTTAAATCGAGTGTGTCGTTCAGACTTTCAACCCGAGACAATAGATGGGATTAAACATGCTACTTGACATTGTAATTTAGGATTATGATGCCTTGTGCCCCATACAAGCTAAGAGTTGCACATGTTGGCAATTATCAGACGCTGATTACCTTTAGAGTTATACCATTTCTAGTAGATCAACTGCATTAATGGTACAACATCAAGTTGGATCTTAGACTCTTGATAAAATTAATTGTTTATTTATGTATACACATGGGTAGTTAATTTTATAACAAATTATTATTGAAAATATTAATATTTTCTGAACTTTTGATTGTTTTGTAGATGGCTGCTGCTTACGACTATCAGGTCAATTCTCCTGGCGGAGAAACTCACTGGTTTGAATTTCACAAACTGGTATTGCAATATGAGGATTGTTCTCAGGTATGAGAAAAAGATAAAGTTTGTGGAACAGCCTATTGGACCCGCTCCTGATCTTGAAACTACTAACCCTGACACTATTGACAAGTACTATGAGACTGTCAATCTTAAGCAAGAGGTTGCATGTCTTATGCTGTCGAGTATGTCTCCAGACCTGCAAAGGACGTTAGAAAAATATAATGCATATGACATGTTGAAAGAACCGAAAACTATGTTCGAAGAGCAGGCAAAATAGGAACTGTTTGAAAAAGTTAAAGCGTTCCACGCTTGTAAACAAGAGGAAGGTCAGTCAGTAAGTTCCTATCTCTTGAAGATGAAGAGTTACTTAGACACATTGGAACGCCTAGGCTATTCAATGCCAAATGAACTTGGTGTGAGTCTTATTTTGAATTATTTTGACAAGGACTATGATCAGTTCATTCGGAACTATAATATACATAGCATGGGAAAGACGATAGCTGAATTGCATGCTATGCTGAAACTCCATGAGAAAAGGTATTCCAAAGATGGCTGAAACCCCCGTTGTGTTAGCTATACGGGAGGGTAAGATCCAGAAGGACAAAAGGAAAGCGCGAGGGGCAAAGGGTAAGGACAAGGGAAAGAATAATTTTGCTTATGCTCCCAAGCCCAAGATACCACCACCACCTAAGAATGATAATCCGACAAAGGACTCTGTCTGCCACCACTGCAAGGAGGTGGGTTATTAGAGGAGGAAGTGTCCGTCCTACCAAGCTGAGTTGAAGAAGAGGAAGAATGCTAGCATGGCTAGTACTTCAGGTATCTTTACTATAGAACTCTATGCTTTTCCTAATAAGACTTGGGTATATGATACGGGTTGTGGTACTCATATCTGTAATACTTTGCTGGGTCTTGGAGGAAGCAAGAAGTTGAAACATGGAGCTTTAAGTCTGTACATGGGCAATGGAATGCGTGCAGCCGTTGAAGCTATTAGAAGTTTTGATTTGATTCTTCCTAGTGGTTTAATAATTGTATTAGACAACTGTCATTTCACACCTACTATTACTAGGGGTGTTGTTTCAATTTCTCGTTTGGTTGAAAACGGTTATATTCATATATTTACAAATTATGGCATTTCTGTTTTGAAAGATAATGTGTTTTATTTTAATGCAATTCCACATGATGGCATTTATGAAATTAATATGCATAATCTTTATCCAAATGTTAGTTCTACTTTTAATGTTAGGAGCTAAGCATGCATTGGACTCTTATTATCTATGGCATTATCGTCTTTGACATATAAACAAGAAACGCATGGACATGCTTCAGCGTGATGGGCTTTTGCAATCCACTCACGATGAATTACATGAGAAATGTAAGTCTTGTATATCTGGGAAGATGGCGCGCAAGCCTTTTCCACATGAAGTGGAAAGAGCTAAGGATTTGTTAGGACTTATACACACTGATGTATGTGGCCCTTTTAGAACTATGTCAAGAGAGGGTGCTAATTACTTCATCACCTTTATAGATGATTTCAGCCGCTATGGTTTTGTTTACTTGATGAAACATAAACATGAGGTGTTTGAAACATTTAAGGTCTTTCAGAATGAAGTTGAAAATCAACTCGGTAAAAAGATAAAGGCTATTCGATCTGATCGAGGAGGAGAATACCTGAGTCATGAGTTTGTTAATCATATGAAAATTTGTGGTATCGTATCTCAACTAACTCCACCTTATACACCATAACATAATGGGGTGTTTGAGAGGAGGAATCAAACTTTACTTGATATGGTTTGATCCATGATGAATCAAACAACTCTGCCAAAATCTTTTTGGGGATATGCTCTCGAGACTGCAGCTCGCATTCTCAATATGGTTCCAACCAAGAAGGTTGATAGGACGCCTTATGAAATATGGCACGGGAAAGCTCCCAAGTTGTCCTACTTAAGGGTTTGGGGTTGTGAGGCACTCGTGAAACGAGACACGCCTGACAAACTTGATTCCAGATCCATTAAGTGTATCTTTGTAGGTTACCCTAAGGAAACGATGGGTTACTACTTTTACTATCCACTCGAAAACAAGATTTTTGTTTCTTGAAACGCTGAGTTCTTTGAAAATAGTTTCATGGTACAAGAAGCGAGTGGGAGTCATGGACTTCTCAAAATGAGTGGGAGTGATAAAGGGCTTGAAATAATTCAAGAGGAAGATACACAACCTTCTGAAAATACTAGCAAAGAACATAATGAGGTCGCACCTATCGAGGTCGAGCCCCAAAATGTTGGAGTTCCTATTTCTAGATCCACAAGGATACCTTAAGCACCAGATAGATATGGATACTATGTTGATGTTGAGGAGTATGAATTGGGGGATCTTGATGAACCTCCTAATTATAAAGCTGCATTAGCAGATCCTGAATCTGACAAATGGCTTGAAGCTATGAATACAGAAATGCAATCCATGAAAGATAATCAAGTCTGGATTCTAGTTGAGCTTCCTCCTAATGGTCGAACTGTTGGGAGTAAATGGCTTTTCAAGAAGACTGTCATGGATGGCAATGTACACATCCTTTAAAAGAGTCTGGTAGCAAAGGCTATACCCAAACCTACAGAGGAGATTAATGGGATCTTCTCTCCTATGCCAAACATTAGAGCTTAGGATTCTTTTAGCAGCCATAACCACGTTCTATCACTATGAGATTTGGCAAATGGATGTCAAGACAGCCTTTCTAAACGGCCACCTAAGCGAGGACGTGTATATGGTGCAACCAGAATGGTTTGTGGATCCAAAACTGAAGTTGAATTACAACAAGGGTCCTTGATCAAAAGATTCAGGATTGATAGCGGAGGTGAAGTACTGGTAATTATACTGTATAGTCTGTTAGTATTATCCATGAAACGACTGCCCTCTATACTCCACAATAAAATGGTATATCTAAAAGGAAAAACATGGTACTAAAAGAAATGGTTAATTCCATGTTGTCCTACTCAGGACTGAGTCAAGGGTATAGGGGTGAAGCTATGTTAATAGCTTGCTATTTATTAAATAGGGTTCCTAACAAAAGGAACCAGATTACCCCTTATGAACTTTGGACTAAAAGGAAACCAAACTTGAACTACCTCATGGTTTGGGGTTGTAGGGCAGTTGTAAGACTCCGTGATCCAAAGCTAAAAACATTAGGTGAAAGAGACATTGAATGCATCTTTGTTGGATATGCTGAGCATTCCAAGGCTTTTAGGTTCTATGTTATTAAACTAATGACTCAGTTTCAATTAACTCCATAATTGAATCAAGGGATGTTATCTTTGATGAGAATAGATTCCCTTCGGTCCCTAGACCAAATCTAAGGATTCCTAATGGAACTGAAGACATTGGTGGTTCTGTGTTCCCTAAAGAGGTCATCAAAGAGATTGTTCAGCAACCTGAACCTGAGCTTAGGAAAAGCAAAAGGAATAGGACTTCAAAGAACTTTAGTCCTGAATTTCAATTATACTTACTTGAAGGAACAAGATATGAGGTCTTCGACCAACACTCCTATTGCTTTAATGTTAAGGATGATCCCAAGATATTTGATAAAGCAATGAAGTCTCAGGATGTTTCTTTTTGGAAATAAGTAATTAATAATGAGATAGATTCCATCATGGGCAACAACACTGGGTGTTGGCTGATCTACTCCAAGTTGTAAAACTCTTGGTGCAAAATGGATCTTCAAAAGAAAATGAAGGTAGATGGGAACTATTGAAAAGTTCAAGGCAAAGGTGGTCATTCAGGGCTTTAGACAGAAGTCTGGTAGGATCTTACTTTGATACTTATGCTCTAGTGGCACGTATCAGTACCATAAGACTGCTGATTGCTATGGCATCAATTCACAATTTGAATATTCATCAGATGGATGTGAAGACAACTTTCTTGAATGGTGAATTAGATGAGGAGGTTTATATGAACCAACCTTAGGGCTTCATCATGCCTGGCAATGAAAACAAGGTGTGTAAACTAATTAAGTCTCTATATGGACTGAAGCAGGCACCTAAGCAATGGCATCAAAAATTTGATGAAGTAGTTTCTTAATGTATTATTTTAACCAAGTGAAAACAATGTGAATTTAAAAATTTGATAAAACTGGTAAAGGAGTTATCATTTGCTTATATGTTGATGACATGATGATCTTTGGCACTGACCAAGTTCATGTTGACCTGATAAATTTTTTTTTTGTCATCAAGGTTCTCTATGAAGGACATGGGGGAGGCTGATGTTATCCTGGGTATAAGGATTAAACATGAAAGCAATGGAATAGATATTTCTTAGTCTCATTACATTGAGAAGGTACCGAAGAAATTTAATTACTTTGATTTCACTCCAGTTAGTACTCCTATGGATACAAGTGGGAAGCTGATGCCCAATAATGGTCAGGTTGTATCTCAACTTGAGTATTCTAGGGTAATTGGCTACTTAATGTATGCCATGACTTGTACAAGGCCTGACATTGCATTTGCTATTGGTAAACTGAGCAGGTATACTAGTAACCCTGGTACTCAGCACTGGCAAGCAATTCAGAGGGTACTGAAGTACTTGAAGAAAACCATGGACTATAGATTGACATATACTGGTTATCCTTCAGTGTTGGAAGGTTACACTTATGTAAGCTGGATCAGCAACACTGAAGACAATTCGTCTACAAGTGACTGGTTATTCCTGCTTGGTGGTGGTGCAATTTCTTGGGCTTCCAAGAAACAAACTTGTATCATTGGTTCAACAATGGAATTTGAATTTGTGGCTTTAGCAGCTGCTGGTAAGGAAGCTGAATGGTAGAAAAACTTGCTCCTTGAGATTCCATTATGGTCCAAACCTATAGCATCCATATATATATCCGCTATGATAGTGATGCTACATTGACAAAGGCTTATAGCAGATTTACATAGAAAAGTCTAGACACTTAGGTGTAGGATGTCCCCCCCCCCCCCCCACCCCATAGCACCACATTAAGCCCTTCGAGCATCGCTGCCGTCACTAGCACTGTTCTATCTGTAAATACAGGTAATAGCTATTTCAACCAGAATAAGCCATCACTCATCAACTAGTTACAATAGTAATTCACCATCACAATGTTCAATTCCCAAATACCTAAGACCCCCTAATCAAGACCACCAACAAATACTCACCCACTCTGCAACCCATCACACACCCCTCCGCTAACAACCACCCCACCCCACCATCCACCACCCAACACCCCCACCACGCCCCCCCCATAGACCAAGTCTTGGGGTCCAAACACACCGCCATAAATCATTCACTAGTATAACCGCTACATGGATGCACATGAACCCCACCACATGCCCCACACATATTCTGGCCCACAATACCCATATGTCCCCCCTCCCCCACGTCAACCATCCATAGCTCCACCCCACCCCCCCCACCCCACCACATCATCCCCACCCAAGCCCCCATGCACATCCCTACCCCCCTCACATCACCCCCATCGCATGATTCGTGAGCTGAGCACGAATGGGATGGTAATTTATAAATTTTGTGAGGTTCTCACAAACTTAGCTGATTTTACTTGATGAAGGAATTGGGTAGAGACTTGGTTATAAAGTCTGTGAAAGGGATGGAATTAAGTCCCAATATTAAGTCGCTGGAATGCTAGGACACGGCAAACTCCCTACTGAGAAACTTGGGTAGTTGAGTTAATTGTGGATAGTTGAACGTTCAACGGACTGAAGCACATGTATTTACATATCATCCCAAGGATGTGCTTGGAACCTGTTGATAAAGGAGGATGAAGTTGTTAACTTCTCAATGGTTAATTTCTTTGAAAAAGTGCTTAGCAGGAGCATGAATAAAGAGAAGCCCACCTATGTTAAATGTTAAGGTTTGGCTTTTTAAAAACATTTATGATTTGGATATGGACACAGGCTTGTAGAGTTTTAGTGAGTTTCTTATGTGTTTGACAGATTGTGAGTTTCTTATCTTCAGGTATTCAAATGGGTTGAAGGGTTCAATTCTTAGAACACCCTGATTCTCGAATATTTGAACGTGTAATTACTAAGATGAAAATTTAATCCTCAAGATATTTCATTTTTGCACTTTTTTGTTTAATGTTTAATTTTTTATGCAAAGGAATTGTACTAAATTAGGGAGGATTGTTGGAAATTTAGTTCAATTGTAGGGTTCAGTTCATACCGAGGTTGGGACTGGAGGTACGGAGTGTACTCTCATAGGTCACTGAACACCCTGACTCTGAGAGTGGTTAAAGGGAATTCAGGACACTGATGAAGTTTAGTGAGTTCACTTACTGAATGGTATTCATCAGTCTGATGGCTTCAGCTTGGTACTCCCCGAGGAGCAAGCTGAAGGATACCATCAGGGAGTAATCCATCTGAGGAAGTATCCTCAACGGGTTAACTCATCAGTGGGTTGTTTGAACCTTCAGTGGGTATGCTCCTCTGAGGGCTAGCTGATGGTTTAGGACACTGAAGGATTAACTTAGCTGGAATGAATTCAATGACTGGTAACATCTTTGACCAGTTTAAATGGCAAGTTACAATCACCTTTAACGACCACGATTAATACGGTCATGTAACCACTAATTCCTGAAATCAAGGAGGCTAATTATGGATGAGATTATATCTCCTATAATCTCTCATAATACTTTGACTATGGTTCTTGGCAAGTACATTGTACCCCTTCCTATAAATAGGAGAGATCATGACTGTATGAGATGTGTAGTGAAAAATAAGCACAACATATAACACATTGAAACGCAGAGTTCTTGATCTGTTGCTTAGAACAAAGAACAAACACTTGGTATTATACAATGAGGTATTTCTGTAACCAAGGCATAGGGTTTCGAAAATCTTCTTGGAAAATGATTACACGACTTCAAGTGATATCCGGTAACTATCTTGGTAATTAGCTAGGCTATTGATTGTCTTAACCCTGATCTGGGACACACAACAACCGACAGAAAGCATCAATAACTTCTTTGTAGACAAGTTTCTTGAAATCCCCAGCCTGCACATAAAATGATAATTGAGCAGGGATGAACATGGGTCTAGAACGGTTGGAACTAGAACCGAAAACGATGGATCGAGAACTAAAATTTTGAGGAAAAAAGTAGGAACTGAGAACCCCACCCCAAACCCCTAAATTATTTTTCGTTCCGTTACAGGTTCCGGTTCCAATTGGTTTTCTTTTGGTTCTACCAGGATAGGAACCGATTTTCTTGAAAAAAACCTCATGCACTAATGAGTTAAGCTAATAAAAAGCAAAAAAAATAATTTTTTACGCATTTGCAACCATTTATGTTAAAAGCAATAACATTTAACAACTAAAGCATAAGTTCAAATAAACAGTCATTCTATAGTTCATAATAGGTTCAATAACTACATAACAATACGAAAACAAAATAAAATAACTTCAAATTTTGTGCAACAAAATAACTAGAACCGTTTATATTTCCATCGTTTTTTTCTCTTTAACTCTTCCGGTTGGTTTCTCTAATTGTCCTTCCATATATTTCGCAATCTCATCGTCTTTAATAAAAATCTTCAACATTATCCTAGTATTCTACTTTCCAACGATTTGTAATAGGTACAATGATCTTGATATTTGCTCATACTTGTGATTCACAACATGCCATAACTTCTGACGCACAAGGACATGTTTAAGGTCGTGAAGCAACTAGCATAATAAATACGAATGCAAAGAAAAATTAAATATATAACTTACCTTCATTGTTTTGATAATGATGATAGTTGTTTTATGTTTTAATGGACTAAGGCTTAGGGTTTAAGGTGTTTAGCTATTTTTTTAAAAGTAGGCTACTAGGTTTTTTATGGTACATATAATTTATGTAAGGGAAAAATGACACAATTTTAGAATATTTGGGTATTCGGTTCCGGAACCGAGAACCAGTGGAACCGAACCGAACCGATCCAAGAACAAAAAAATATCAAAATCTCAGAAACCTACGGTTCTGGTTACAGTTCGGTTCTTCTTGGTTCCGGTCCGGTTCTTGGTTTCGATCCGGTTCTTTGGTTATTTTGCTCATCAAATTGAGAGCTCATGATAATTACAATATGTGGGGCAGGGGTTTTCGGGGGGGGGGGGTGAATCCCATTTATGACCAATTGGGTTGAATTATGTTTATAAGTGCAAAAGGTGCACTCACGCATTCAACCACTTCTGGTGACATCCATGACCATTCTCCAAATTCTGGTTTCTCAGTGCCATCACCCAAGAGGTTAATTTCTTCATATTTTTCCGTGAACTTAAACAAGAACCGGCAGAGCAGTTTAGTAGGTTGGTGTTGTATAAGAAATTGACACCGACATCTGAAAAGAGTATGAAAGTGAAAGTGTTTGAATATGATCGACTCGCCACTTTTGGGCTTGACCTTTCTAGTCAGAACCCCATTGGCGTTTAAGCTTTTCCCTCACATGTGGTGGGAAATCATAGGTCAACCAGTGTGGAGCCTGCAAAAGGATATACGCTCAATAAATGCAGACTCGAAGTTATAAGATGAAGCCAATAAAGTAGTGGTAAGGATGAGACATGTGACAATTTTGACACTTATAAATAGGTTGATTACAGGTATGTTGAATCTATGACGAGTCAAAATGGGTGAAATAAAAAATAGCTAAAAATTGAGTGGGTCAGCTGTTGCCAAGTTGCATCTTCAATGCATAAAACGTCCCAAATAATTTTATCAAATAAGTAACAAATATTATTGATATAGCATAATGATTGTACGCATGTGACAAATTTGGTTTTTTGGGCGGAAGTGTTTTGAGTCACCTCAGCCCAACCCATACGAAAAGAGAAATGATATATCCTCATACTCATTCTCCCAATGTCACGTGTCAGTCATCCATTTATATTGTGCCCTTGGAGGAATAGGTTCGAGGAGATAATGTTGTGGTTTTTACAAGCTATTAACTATTAAAGATCACGGAGTACGCAGCGGAATAAATAACACGTATAGGGAATATTGAAATTAACAAATGGGATTCAAGACAGGCGTTACCTTTAGCAATTAACGAATACACCGTCTTGAATATACGCGTGTGTATAAATAAAATACCACGCAAGCTAATAAAGTTACCAAAGTAGATAACATCTATGGTCGTGCACTAAACTTACACCGTCACTGAGATAGTTAGGATGTAGTCTTCCTGTTTTCATGAATAAAAACACGATCACAGATGTTCTTGTTTTTCAATATTGTCGAACAACAAAACCCTTTGAGGTTTATTTATCTTACGATTGCAACTGAATCAAGGAAAAGGGAATAAAACTTCGCATGTATATATCATGCATACATATTGTACTACATTCATACATATAGTATTAAGTAGTGATTACGTATGCATGTGCCATATATATCATATATCCCATGCGCAGGATCCTACAACATCAATGAGAGTCGACTGACCTTTTTAGGGTATATCATATCTATTGTTGTTCATTATTTATGAAACCCTAAAGGTGTTTATATAGTCTCTAAACTTGTTCTTCAAGTTAGACTAGAACACCTCCTTAAGTTTCATAAATCAACACTCTCCTCCCTTGTTCTTTCCTTGGTTCGACCGGTCACAACCAACACCCCATGGGTTTGGTTTTCGTACCAACAAGTCCCTTACTTGTTAATATCTATTAATTAGTAGTTCTAACGTGTAACGTTATAATTAAAGACCGTTTAAATATTTCGTGAAGTATATTAATATAATTAATAAAAATATTTAATTACATTAATAAACGTATCCTCTGTGTAAACGTGTGTGCCCCCATAGGCTCACGTATTTCTGGCCGTATATTTATTTATGATATGGACATATCCCAACAGCTCCCACTTGGACATGTCACAAATAAATATAACAACATTGGTAAGCGTCTAGCAACACGCCAATGTTCCCAGAAATACCTGAGTGTACTTCCGTAAAGTCACAGTTAAATGATTTAAGTATTTACAATCCCTTTGTTTCCGATACCGTATTAAAAATGGATATGGATCGAAGTCATTCCATTAATTAACGATTCTGTTTCTCGTATATATGATTAATCAAGATTACCAAAAATCATTGAGACATATCTTCCTGAGTTTTTGGGTGCGGCCACACATACATCTGATTAACCCTACGAGGGGGGCCGTAGTATCCATTACTTCAACTATTCGAGGGAACAAATTCTTTATTGACTACCAAGTGTTTAGTCATTCATATGGCATAAAACCATTTTGACATAGCCCATATTAGTACCTGATTCAGGTCAAACCTTATTTAAAAATATATCAGAAGGGAATATTCCTCATATGCTAAAGCCTATTGCATCTCAAGTCTAAGGATTTAGTAAATTAAAATCACTTAAAAGATTCACTTAATGACGTCGATCCATAAAGTGATAATCTTGTTAGTTGGGGAAATCCAATATTCATCTTATGAATATCATGTGAGTTTGGTGGACTTATCCTTAATATCACCAATATCAAATATCTCCAATATCACCAATCACTCAAAATTGTCTTAGTTTATACACTCATTCCCAATTGTAATCGACAACGGATAAATTTAGGAATAAATACATTTATTATTCATGGCATTTAAACATGCAAATAAAGAACACAATTTATATTATTTTAATATAACCCATATACCTCGTATCATTATGTATTAATAAATTGTCTAAAACAATCCCTTATCCAATACTACAATAGATCAAATATGCTATGATAATTCTAGTTGACAAATATGCCTCAAGAATACGGACAATCGTACTTGTTGACAAGGTTAGATTTATAATTTCAACTGATTTTGATCTTTAGGAATTTTGAGCAACTTATTCAAGAATTCAATAGTGAAGTTCTTGAATATGTATGATGATTGTTTGTTCATATATATTCAAATATCTCGACACACTATATCTCATAAGGTGTGTAACATCAACTATTGACACAATCATCTTCCACAGCTTCCAAAACTGTAAAGCATTCTTGTTCTTTAATGTATAATGCAACTATGCTCTCAGTCGAGCACAATTAGTCCACATGGTCATCATCAAAAATGAAATCATACCATGACTAGTATTGAGTGTCATCTCAATTTGATTTAGCATCCGTGTACACAAACAACCCCATGCTTTTAAAATCCGTAAACGATGAATATTCTCTTAATAATGTTTGGCACCTCATGAACTCCAAGTTCATTGGTTTATTCTTATTGCACAACAAATTGTTGCAACATATATCCTTAGAATTTTATTACTCTGGACAAATTCATAATCTAAGAAGAATTCCAATTCCAAACATAATCTATTAAAATATTCAATTCAATGATTATCTAATAACTTTTGATTAAATACCAATGTTGTCAAATCATCTTGCATTCTGCATGATACAACTATTCCTATACACAATATACATAATGAATCTTTTAGTCTGACTTAAGATTTCATTCATGTTCTATCTTATCAAAAGATATGCATCCATTAAGACTTTCTAAATGGTATGTCAAATTGTGTTAGATTTATATACCGCATATGTTCATAGCAATAAACATATTATTTCAAGGTTGTACATTCAATTTCTTAAATCTTTCAGGTAAAGGAAACCTGAACATAATACTCCCACTAGCTTTTAGAAATACTCAGGATTTATCTTAATTATAATTAAATTCAAATCAAGTAAATGATTTAATAATAAACTTAAGATTATCCTTCTAGATGCTTACAATAATCCATACTTGGATTCTTGCCATTTGTACACTTCATAAAGATTTTATAAATTCATAAACTCCTTTGATTACTAACCGTCCTCGCAATAGTAATCATTCAAGGAAGAGTTTAAATTCTATTGCCATATTTCATCTATATGAACTCTAGTATGACAATCAACCATCTTTATATACTTAATGTGCATTGAAAGAATATTTAATCACAATCAATTGCTTGAGTATGATTAAAATCCTATCTTAATACATGCATTAAATATGTATACAACATTGTCCATATGAGTTTGATACCTAGAACATTACCACTTAGGTTTTTCTTCTCTTTGAGAAAACTCATTATAACTTCACAGTCTAAACGTATAAGTTAAAGATCAATCAAATTTCAAAATTGATTATCTTGTGGACAACATCTTAACATTCATAGCTTGAGTCTTTGTCAAATTCAAAATTCAACAATGCATATTAATGGTTACACCATGATACCGAATTCAAAATTCAATAATGCATCTTTAATAGGTTCACCATGATCCCGTGACTCATATTCCTCAATGTTTGTATAACATTTATCAATCAAGTATTTGAGGTATCCTTGCGGATCTATGAACAAGTATTATATCATTATGAGGTTTAACATTTAAAGCCTCGATATGATATTCACTAGTGTGTTTAAGAAGGTTATGTATTTTGTATTTTTTTTATCCTTTTAAGATCTAAAAACGCTCCCACTTGCTTTTTGTAATTTTAGACACTTCTATAATTACTTAGCATGTAGAGGGACATTACAAGATACATTGACAGTTCCTGAGTTTAGTTTGTTAATATCATTCTTCATAAGACTTTTAACAAATTTAGAACTTCAATTTCTTAAGACTTAATGTGAGTCATCACATTCCATAATGATGGTGTCTTATTAACCTTCTAGGTTGGAGTTTTATTGAGTATATTCAAGACATACTCAATTTTCAAACCTTGACTGATTTTGGAGGTAAAATATTTAAGTTATCTATATCAAATAATTCCAAAGAATTTGATTCAAAACTCTAGACATACCATGAAAATGTGGTATTCTATGAGTAATTTTATTGTGAGACATTATCACAATCTTTTAAATAACTTAATATTCTTTAGGTTACATACTAATCAATTGTGTCATACCAAATTGAATATATAGTATTTAAAAAAACCTGTTTGCATGCAATAATGTATATGGCTTTAACTAGTTCAAGAACTCTATGTAAATATCTTTTCAAGAGATATAACATGTTAACTATACATTATTTTGCCTTTGAACAATTCAAGGACTTTTGTTCATGTCATAGCCAGAACATATAACTTACTTTATGTTATAAGTCTTTCAGCATTTAAAGGACTTCATGTTTATTAATTTACAATAAACATAAACATATTTAACTAAAGTAATTCTGAACGTCAACTCTTGGCTTCAATAGTAATTTCAAGTTAATCAAGATTACTTCATTATTTGGGACATTCCAAGAGCATATAAACCTTTTACTTGAAGTAGTCTTTAAATCGAGATTACTTCATTATTTTGGACATTCCAAAAACACATAAACATTTTACTTGAAGTAGTCTTTATTTCATATCTTGACATATGTTTCTTACCTTACGGTTAAGAGAACCTTTAATCATATTACCTTTAATCATATTGTTTTTGTCATGTGTTGTACCTTGCACACAATAAAGATTTCTCCCACTTGTGCATGGCACAACATCATACATGTAGCTAAACAACACGACGTTCGTTTGTTTATATGTACAATATGATAGTGTCACAGATACTAGCGTTACAAGTAGATATAGAACCATGTTGTTTAATAAGAAATAGTGCACGACTATCCTTAAAACCATGAGTGTCTATAGTTAGAAAATTATATATTATCTCAAGACAAGCGAGATATAATCTGGGTTACTACCAAGATAATAAACCTTGTAGCTCCCACTGAATTAGACAATATTACATTAATGTCTTGTTCAGAAATAAGTCACGATGCTACCACTGGATTTGACAACATTGCAAGTGTTCCATAACCAGTGAAAACAAATAGTGATCTATTTATTTTCCAACTTTCTTTGAAATCTTGATTAGTAACAATTACTTGAATTTCAAAAGTTCCACTATATAGATGAGGGACTATCCATCAGTGCTATTTATTAACTTGAAAATTTGGCATGCAATTTCCTCCTTAATTTTGATTAAGACAAACAACTATATACATTATACTGGTTTGCCTTTACCACTTTTGCGGTAGCATTGGTATTTCCTAATCAAGAACTCATAAAGCATCTTACATTAAGATGTTATCATTTGATAGCTTTAAGAACATATTCTATAGTTATCCGAATGTCTTATATGTTTCAAAGTACTCACCACCGAATAAGGGTGATGAAATATATATGAAAATATAAGTCATGCAATCTACTTAACATTTAAGTATTCTATGAGTTTGATTACATTAGGACAATTCCTACGTTCCTATTATAACTTTCCGGAGCAAGAAAAATATTAGGAATGAGTCTCCATGTTCCTTACAAGGAAAGGAGTCTCGGTTTGACTTCTTTGAAAAAGAAACAAACCATTGTTTACGGTTTTATCGTTGCATTAATACTATTAATAGAATCGCAAAATTCAATTTTAGTATTTTCGATAATACTTTCTTTAAAGAAAATTAAATACCCATGCTTATAAAATAAACAATTAATTTTCGATAAAGCTAGGATCCACCTTGACATAACCACCACCGCATCAGTTGATCTGCTAGTGATGATGGTAATTCAAGGGGTAATTAACGTTTAATAATTGCATCCAATCCACAACAACTCCACATTATGTGGGACTCAACTTTATTAAAGCACATGTGAACATTTAAACGTAAAAAAGTAAGCATGTTTATCCCATCATATGGCCCCCGATCAAGGACTCCACCTATCTTAACTTGATTAAGTCGGTCCACAAAACTGTGATTGTATTGCACTTAACGTACTCACTAATAAGTGTATTATACACCTAGGGTTACAAAACCATGATAAGTCCACTAAACTAGGAAGAGTAAGTGCAAGGTTTTTTTTTAGTTGGAAGTGGCAAAAAACTTAGGTTTAAAAGGGTAAAATTTTGACGTGACAGAAACCATGTACAAAGAGCATGCAACTTCTTTGTAACAAGAATTTTTATAAAACGAATAAATTTAATAACACATTTATAGAACCTATAATTAGCTAAGTCTAATAATGGAAAATTTTATATCGGATGTAAGCCGAATCCACTTTTGACTTTTTGCATTATATAGTCCATAATAAATCTTATTTCGATAATCATTAGTCATGTTTATATTTGTTTTTTGAAAAACCCTTTGCTTTGATGTACAATACATAACAATTTATTAAAAGCAAACAAATAAACATAAACAACTATTTTGTTTTCATGTGGGAAGTAGAAATAGTAACCCATCGTTTCCTTTGGGTATCCTATAAAGATACACTTAACAGATCTTTGTTCGAGTTTGTCAGGCGTATCTCTCTTATCAAGAGCCTCACATCCCCAGACCTTTAAGTAAGACAGATTATGAACTTTTCCGTACCATAGTTCATATGAAGTATTATCAACCTTCTTGGTTGGAACCATATTGAGATTGCGTGTTGCAGACTCTAGAGCATAATCCCAAAAGGATAAAGACAGAGTTGTAAGATTCATCATAGATTGCACCATATCTAACAAAGTGCGGTTTCTACTCTCAGACACTCCATTATGTTGTGGTGTGTATGGAGGAGTAAGCTGTTGAACAATTCCGTTAGCTTTTAGATAATCTTTAAACTCTTGGCTTATGTATTCGCCACCTCGATCTGATCGAAGAGCCTTGATTGTCTTCCCGAGTTGATTTTCCACTTCATTTTAAAACACTTTGAACATTTCAAAGACCTCATGTTTAGGTTTAAGAAGATAAACATAACCATAACGTACTAGAAATCATCTGTGAATGTAATAAGTACTAGCACTTTGTCTTGACACATGTCTAAGTGGATCACACACATCAGTATGTATAATTCCAAGAAGATCAGTCGCCCTTCCGAGACGATGTGGAAGCGATTTCCTAGTCATCTTGCCCGATAAACAAGATACGCATTGATCAAATGACTCATCATCTGTTGATTTTAAAAGCCCAATCCCTGTTGAGCAAGCTTTTTAATACGTTTCTTACATATAATAGCAAGAACGCCAGTGCCATAAATATAAGTCCAAATTATGTTTGGCTCTTTTAGATGGCTAATCATTATAAATAGAATTATCATTTGGTACATGAGAACCATGCATATCAATTATTATAAATACCATTTACTGGGACATAGCAATTAATTCGTAAGAACTGACAATTCCAAAGATCCGTAAAACACAGGACAAATCCATTTTTCAACCAAACGGTGAACAGAAAACAACACTCTAATTATAGAAGGTCATAATGACTAATTTGTCAAAACAAATCACAAGGCATTAGTAAAACTAAGTCAAAACTTCCAATACCTCTACTGTTTAAGACTTTCTTAACTCCTCCAAGACCATATTTGTGTTACAAATAAAGTACCAACAACTAGTGTCAATACACCCAGATTTAGTAGGAAAAGAAAATTCTATTATGAAGACATCTAAGAACTGGCATTGCCCAACTTGCTCTTCTCTTAATCAACTCATCGGTAACAGACAATTCCTCTTTCAGTGACCCACCTCCTTGCAGTGGTGGCAGTGTCATCCTTTAGCTGGGAGCGTCTTTAGCAGAAGACATAGGGTTTTAGGCTATAGGGATATAAACTTGTTTATCCATTACCCTGCCATTTGCTTTACCCTTATACCTTTAGCTTTAAGGCGATTCTTCTTGAGATTTCTGGAATTTACTCACCGTTTAATCTCATTACTTGTGTGTGTTTCACAGCTTTTTAGGTAAACCCTTTTCATACTCAAGTATGAGCATAGCAGTGTATTCACACAACTTGTCTTCCCCATGTTATGCTTATTGTAGTGAATGCCATATACAAGATTAAACCAATACTAAGCTCTTGTGGGAGCACATAACCAAAACATTCCAGTTCCACATAATTCTTCATCTAATGACATATGGGCCTACTGGTTTTCCCTTATCCTGTTTGCAAGCATGGAAAGTTTGGATCAGGTCAAACCCACTCCACTCACTTGTTTTCTCAAACATGATTTAAGCTTCCTGAAGCAGTTCATCACGCGTGAGGATTTTCGAATTGTCTTTTAAAGTTCAAGGAGTCATACTTCCGAGCAAAAGACAAGCACCTTATTAGAATCATATACCGACATTCTACGCGCAAGTACTCAGAATTGGTAGGTGAAGCAAGAGAAATAGGTTGTTCAGTGACAAACAATTTCCTTTCAACTCTCAATACCATCTTAAGTTGACAAAACAGTCATTGAAATTGTTTCCAGAAATTTCAAACATCGACCTAAAAGCCGAATGGTTTATGTTTAAGACAGGTATCTGGCCAATATACAAAACATAGTAAAGTTCAAGAATATAGTAATTTTCGATAATACTTCCGTGAAGAAAATAACTACCCACGTTTACAATAATAAAACAATTAAATTTCTAAGTATAGGACCCAACTTGACATACCCCCCACCACAACATCGATCAGCTAGTGATGATGTAATTCAAAAGGTAATCAACGAATTGACAAATCACCACTATTTCCATTCCTAAACCATAAGGGAACTTACTTATTACAATAAACTAGTAAAGCATGTTTCATCCATCTATGCCGCGTGTTAACATGTCTAACCACAACAACGCTAAGTCGTCCAATTTCAAAACAGTAATTATGTAACACTCACCGTCTCACGGAAAAGCGTATAATTACCTTGTGACTGCAAATCTACACACGTCTCACGCATAGGTAAAGAGCAATCAACAAGTATTTTTACAAATTGGATGGCAATAACTTAGTTGAAAAGGGTATTTTATTTGACGTATCAAATATGTACGAAGAAGCATGCATACATCTTCGTAACATTTATTTTAATAAAAACTTTTACTCAATTAAGTTATTATATACGGATGAAATCACCAATTATCATCGATATCTTATACATAAATAGTGAGACTTAAAAAAAGACGTATTCCACGTATCTTTAATTAAAAGATTTTGTCTTTTTATCGCGGGAAAAAGAATAAGAATGTAATTAAAAAGCCTCTAACCCTAGACCATTCGCGACTTCCTACATAGTATACAAGGTAAGGAAACTATAACGTAGTCAGGTATTATAAGGTAATGGTATCTACAAGACCGAAGTCTTGATGAGTCTCTCCGAACCTTATCCTTGCAACTATATAGTATTTTTGCAAATTAAGTCATTGATAAAATTAAAACTTTAATTTAAGTAAAACATTACAAACTAATATTGTCTATTCTAGTCATGAAAAGGAATTTAAATCGGATTAACGAATCTACTTTTGACTTTTTGCATTAGATGAGTTCATAATAAATCTATTTCGATAATCATTAGTCATGTAATTTTTGTTTCAGAAAAACCAATTTTATTTTTCTCACAATCAAGAACTTATATAAAACAATAAACATCAACCTAAACACATACCAATTTATTTAAACACACTTAACCAATTAAGCATGCATAACATTAAAAATTACCTAATATCAACTAATAATAAAACATGAATTTATTCAAATAAAGCCTCCCCCCATTTTTTTCCCCGTCCTAAAAACTCGGCCATAATGCATCGCAAGTACTCGATGACGTAAGTCTTATATAAATAAATACAACATAGCACATAAAACCTTTTAATTATTTTAGGCCCCATTCATTCAAAAATAAGGGTCTTCCTGAATTCTTGAATCATGGATCTTACCAGTTAAGAAAATAATTAAAATTATGCATATTTTAATCATATTTAAACCAAATCCATTTAACAAATTAACAAGATTTAATATCTAATATCAATCCATGATAAATTTGCATTATTTTATCATGGGTCTCCATTAACAATTAACAAAACTTAAAACCATTAACAATTAATACATCAAGTTTTATAAAATTGCATACAACTTAGATTTCGTCTAATTAATTTTATTAACCGTCAAGATCAAATCTTTTTAACAAAAACGCCCACCGGGGCATTTAAAATTAATCACGAAACCCTAATTTGTCCAATTTTATTCCTTGTAATTAAAGATTCTACACGATGGCTCGTGATGCCACTGTTGGGTTTTATGATCTAATTAACAATTAAATAACACGAGTACGCAGCGGAATAAAAGAATCACATGTAGAATACAATAATTAACAAGATAGAAAACATGTACCTTTTAGCACGAAACGATACACCGTTTAAAGGTAACCGTAAACACTGTCTCTATAATTCGCGTGTGTATAACGCCCCACGCGAAACCACCAAGAATCAAAGGTATGATTCCTCTGAATGTTCCTTTCACACACAATACGTTCTTAGCAAACAATGAAGTATGCTAGTACTAGTAGTGTATTAGCAAACGATCTCCAAATCTTGACAATTCAAGCAAACCGAATGACCCTTTGTTCTTAAGGTCGAACCAACAAACCAACGAAAAACCCTTTGAGGGTTTAATAAGCGATCGAACAGGGAAGGGAAGAAAACCGAAAACCTTTAAAGGTTTTAAGGTTCGGTCGAGCTAAAAACCCACAAGGACGATTTGTATTTTTTGGTTTTTCAAGTTATGATATTAATGAAAACCCAAAACTCTATATATATAGTCCTCAAGGCTTTCCTAATCCCATTAGGATTATATTTTCAGCCCACCTAGGAGAAGGAGAGTCAAACCACACCCTTTCATTCTTCGGTTTTATATATTTAGTCCCTTAACTCTTTAAATGACTAATATTTAATATTTGTTAACATTTAACGATCGTTTGCTAAACACACTATTTAAACATTGTTTACGTATAACGTGTGCGTCCCTTTAGGCTCGTATAATTTCCGGACATATACTTTTATATAATGGACATATTCCAACAAAAACTAACAGAGTTATCATTAACATCAAAAGCTTTACATATAACACAATCACATTAAGCAGATTCAAGTAGCAAATAAGAATAAGCGTAAATGCGTGCGTCCCCATATGCACAAAAAATTCCCTACATATATAATTAATATTTTGGTTCTAAATTCCAACAGCTCCCACTATGACATGTAATAAAATTATATAATAACCTTGGTAATGCGTCTAGCAACACGCATAAATGCTCCGCCAAAACCATCTAATGTAGTGGTTTCTTAAAACACGGACAAAAACAAATGATTTATAAATTTACAATCCCTTTGTTTTTCCGATACCGTTTTAAATAGGATTATGGAATCAATGTTAGTTCCAATTTAAAACGATTCTGTTTCTCAATATGAAGTAATTAAAATTACTGAAAATCAATGAAACATATCTACTTGAGTTTCCATACGCCATACACACAGCTGATTATTTCTATGAGGTGCCCATTCCCAGTGTATCTTCTTTCAACAATTTTGAGAGGAACAAATTCCTATATTAGACTACAAGTGTCCAGTCATCATAGAGGCATAACCAATCTAGACATAGCCCTTATTAGTTTACCTTATGTCAGGACAACTTAACTATATCAAGAAGGAATATCCACATATGCTAAACCTACTTGCATCTCAATTCTAAGGATTTATGTAAATAAAATCACGTACAAGATTCACTTGATGACGTCGATCCATAAAGTGATATTCTTGTGGCGGGGAAATCCAATAATATCATGTGAGTTTGGTGGACTCATCCTTAATATCTGTAATATCACATATCTATAATATCACCAATCACTCAGAATTGTCTTAGTTTAACAATATTCCCATATTGTTAATCGACAACGGATTAATTTTAGAATAATACATTTATTATTCATGGATTTAAACATGCAAATATAGGACACAATTTAAGATATATATATAACAAAATACCAAGTATCATTATCATAAAATAAATTGTTCAAACATCCCTTATCCAAATACTAAACACAGATCTACATGAAACTACTAGCTAAACGAAGTCCCATGCTCTTAGCATGTTGAGTAAGCTTTCCTTTCAGTAAAGCCTTCGTAAAAGATATACTAGATTTCCATATGTGTGAACTTTAAGAATGTTACTTCTACGGTAGTGTCTGGCGCCCATCTGAACCCCCGGTTCATTGGCAATAAGAAGTGCTGCTAAATCATCGCAAAACATCTTAATTAGTTCGTTTATTGTTGGTACTATACCAAGCCTTGAAATAAACTTCCTAATCCAAACATGTGCCCATATGGATCATTTTAATAATAGAAAATTGAAAACAGGATATAAGCTAAATGTACACTGATTGGATACTAACTTATGACATACAATAACATCTAAGTATCCCACAAAATACAAAAATGGCATTGTTGGATTCGTTTTAACAATAGAAATTTAGAAACGGGATATAAGCTAAACGTCAATCTTGATATAGACGTCTGTGACTAAGGGGTGTTTGAAGTTGCGATTTGAAGGAAATTATGTGACATGGAATAGGACATAAATCAGCAATTCAGCAGTAACAAATGGGCTGCAAGAGATAGTGTTTGGATGTGCTTGTGTTTCAGTTGAGATAATCAGCTCTTTAATTCTTAGTCACATTACTAATTATATAAATATTTACAAGTAAAATGGCTCCCAACTAATACAAAGTGGTTTATTACAACTACTCCTAAACTGTTTAATCGAACCACTAAAAGAATCATATAGCCAAATTCAGTTTCAATATCATACATACAATCACAATAGACTTAATACACCGCCGTAAAACAAGCACATAATGATTAAAAGTGAAAACAGAATTAAACAAACAAATTCCTTGGTAAAACCCAGGTAATGCTCTAATGATCCACTCATATACAAATCCCAAGCAAATCGAAATCTACAAAACATAACTGAATTCCCAAGCTATTTCCCAAAGTGGACATGATAATACACAACATAAGATCAAAAATGATAGACATTCTATGGTTTTACCTTTGATTCCGACTGAGATGAGGCTTCACAAAGAGAGTAGCTAATTTGAGAGAAAAGTTAAGGGTGATTGGGTTTACCGTAAATGAAAAAGAGGCTCAATTGGCAGTTCAAGAATTCACGGCTGAATTCATGGCTGAAGGTAAGGAGAAGAGAGAGGTAAAAGGCGGCAGTTTTCCTTACTTATACTTTCAGGCCCGGGCTTTATCATATTTTTTTAACTTATTAACCTAATAGTCACATTTAATTATAATAATGTACAAGTTTAATTAATATGTATCAAAAACATTTTTAAACTAAAATGTCTATTACCTTAAATTAGCCAAACAATAAAACTTGTCGGGTTTAAAAAAAATATCAATTTACTATCTCACGGAGTTTTCTTAAAGACACTAGTTAAGTCTAATACAACTCGGTTAAACAAATTACTATACATACGTATATTTTTATCGAAATTGTTAGTCGAAAATTTCTTTAATAACCCAAATCACTAAATTTTATTTACATTGAGTTAAGTCGCGTCATTATGGCAATTTGCATCCTAAATTCTCGAGGAACGTGTAAGAATTGACTTCGACCTAAACCACACAGTGTATCTAACTAATTAATAATCGAGTTGTGATTTATTTTTATATAGGTGTTTATCTAAGTGCATAGACCAAATAGTTTAATACAAAGAAGATATATACATAGAATATAAAACTATTAGGTTGGTTGTATTGGGAGTATAACACACGCTTCAGACCTATGTGAATGAAGCTATTAAAAGGTACAAACGAAAACCCTATCAACTCCATAAACATAACAACAAAAACATCACAAAACACCCACCATTTGATCAATATTGTTTTATGTGTTTAGAAAAATAGTGGTTCTTAATACATTCATCCTTAAAAGCCATGTGAGTAAAATTACACATTGTCCCTTTAAAAACACTTGATATAACATGACATATAATGATATAATCATACGTGCTATGTTATCTGATCCGTTACTCACCATAGACATGAAAGCTACCGAGCTACGAGTATGCCATACACCTAATCACATGCCTAACTAAAACATAATCATTATCAACATGAACTATAAACAACATAGAATCATTCATGACCTTTTGTATATAGATCATATAATGATTCTCAATTCTTCTTAACACGAAAAACCTTTTTACGTCAACACGAATAGCAGATTTCCTTTTAATTATTTAGAATGTATATATTGTGATAATTGTTGTTTAGGAACGTTTTAAATTAGAATTTTATTGTATTTAAGTTCCGTTTTGCACAATTACCTCCTCCTGTAAATATAGGACTTATTATGATTGTAATGAATCTTGGACCATTGATATAGTTATGTTTTAGAGTTTATTTCTTGCTAGGTTTGTTTCCATGGAGATTTTTGTTTTCTTTCTAATGACAACTGCCTTCGTTCCTGCTAGCGAAGAGCCTGCACGGAAAACCAAACCCTCCCCCCCCCAAAATGCACCGTGCATAGGTTCTTCCGTTGGGGCTTAAAACCTTGTGACTCATTCATATCGGTACAGCGTTTCCCGGTGTCGATCAATCCTGAATCACGAGACCGCCATGTATTGTCTGATTATGGTGTCTGTCGAAATATGTTCTATCTGTCATATTTTGGACTCCCCTATTCAAACCATGGATTTGGGTTAACAAAATTTCGCTTCCATCCCCGCTGCCAACCATCAATAATGTTTATTCATGACCTCAAATAATGAATCCAGCTAAAAGTTACTTAATTTGATCAACTATGCTAATTTACCAACAAATCTCGAGAATGGGTAATAATTGGTTCCGCCCATAAACGATAAAGGGTGGCTTACTAACAATGGTTTGGTATCCCCATGTGAGATACCAAAATTCAAATATTAGTGCTATTATGCAATCACCGAGGCCACTAACCAGAACCTTAAAATCCACGATAACCCAAATGCTTGTCATTTTTAGATGATTTATGGATGTAAGTTATCATAGACACCATTACTCGTATAGAAAATCTATAAATTATAAAACCATTAGGTAGATCACAACCGAGAGTATAAATTACTCATGAGACCCATATGAGATTGCACCTAATTAATTCGTATAAAGATCCCATAATTATAAAAAACATAGTTGCACCTATATTGTCCGTAGACCACACATAACAAAAAAAACTGTTAGGATTTATGTTTTAGGTATAGTTTTTACCGACAGTACAAATAGTTAAACTGTTTAGTTTATAAGTTAGGTAACCGACAGTACAAAATGTAAGTACTGATCGATTAGTTAGTACCGTTAGTAGATAATAGTTAGTACCGTTTATGAGATATGTATGAGATATTCTAGGAAAAGATATGTGTTATCTGTTAGCGATTTGTAAGCTTGTGAGAGTTTATCCTTAGTCTATAAAAGGATCTCTCTTGGCATAGTTAGAGACGACCTCAAGAAATCTCATACAATATCATATCTAAAATAGTTAGTAATCTGTAATTGTTCAAAGCAGATTAATAGAAGTTGTTATTTAGTTATACATTGTTTTTCTTAGTACTTGTGTTAAGATTCCGCATTAACACATAGTATTCATAATCAGTGTTTCTATATAGTCAGTTGTATTTATACATCTTGGCTATCAACCTTAATAGGCTGCAGAGATCTATTCGTTTAGGGACTCACAAGTGGTATCAGAGCCTGTGAGAAACTCTGAATAAGAAGAACAATCAAATCCAGCAATAAACCCTCAACATGTCTGCATCAACATCACAAGATGAAATTCCACCACCACCACCACCTCCACCATCATCACAAACACCAACCCAACAAACTCCTCATACAGTTTCAACCATCAAGCTGCCTATTCTCAAAAAGGGAGAATATGGGTCTCATGCGTAATTTATACAGTTTCAACCATCAAGCTGCCTATTTGGCTCATACAGACTATCCAATCTAGGAGGTAATACAAAATGGGAATGGTCCTGTATCAATCACTACAGATACATCAGGACAAATTAAGGTTTTGCCTCCTAGAACTGCAGAAGAGATAGTAGCCAGAGAAAGAGAGAGAAAAGCAAGGACCACCTTGCTTATGGCCCTACCAGAAGATCATCTTGCTAAGTTCCATAAGATGACAGATGCAAAAGAAATGTGGGATGCCATTAAATCAAGATTTGGTGGAAATGACGAAATCCAAGAAGATGCAAAGGTATATCATTGAAGCAACAGTTTGAAGATTCTCAGTATCCAGAGACAGAAAAGGCTTTCACAAAGGGTTATGACAAGTTCCAAAGTCTCTAAGTCATTAGAGGATACATGGAGCAGGTGTAAATCTACTGAGGATGCCAATCAAAAGTTTTCCCTAAGATCTCTACCTTCTGCTGGCTCACAAGTTTCCTTTATTATGAGAAACCAACCCAGTATACAGTCTTAAGTTTTTGATGATTTATACAATAATCTAAAGAGTCTTTAAGAGTGATATAAACGGGCGCTACTCGCATATCAGCCTCAAGCCTCGCAAATATAGCTTTTGTCCTCTGAGAACACCAGCAGTACTAATGAAGGTTAGTACCGCTAAAGTGTTCCACTCTTTCTGCAAAACACAAAAGTAATGAAACAACCTTCATCAACTCACTTCTTGCAAATCAATCAAGTTGCCTCAACTGGAGCAATGAGGACTTGGAACAGATTTGATTGAATATGACCTTGAAGAAATGGACTTGAAGTGGCAAGATGGACATGATCGCATGAGAATGAAAAAGATTACAAGAAGACTAGTAGAAAGCTACAATTTATGCAAAAGAACATATGGCTTTGATAAACCAAAGTGGAATGTTACAATTGCCACAAGACAGGTCATTTTGCTAGAGAGTGTAGATTCAAGGGAACTCAAGATAACAGGAGGAGGGATGCATGGAATTCTGGAAACAAGGATGGGAGCAGAACTAGACAAAAGGAGGATTCTAAAGCATTGGTGACAGTTGATGGAGAAGGAGTGGATTGGACAAATCATTCAGAAGATGAAGATTATGCTTTGATGGCTTGCAACAGCTCAGACTCAGACACACAGAGGTAAATTCATGTTTCAAATAAGTGTAAAGAGTCTTATCTTATCTTAAAAAGGTTTTGTTATGATGCTCAGAGAGAACAACTTAGTGATGCAAGCATTGAAATAAAGGCATATTCTCAAGGTCTTAAGAAAGTTGAAGCACAGTTAGTTGCTCATCAACAAGGACAACTTTGGTATGAACAAAAGATAAAGTTTATGAAAATAGATTTAGATGATAAAACAGATGTCCTCACATACCATAAGAAACTATTAGCAGAAGCTCAAAAAGAAAAAGAAGATTTAAAGGCTAAGGTAGAAAAGTGGCATAATTCTTCTAAAAATCTTAGTAAACTGCTAAATACCCAAATGAGTGCTAATGATAAGTTTGGGCTTGGGTATGGGGATCACAGATATGAAGGAATTTTGAGTTATGAAAATGAAGTGTTGCAGAGTGTTTTTATGAATAAAAAGAGTAAGATAGAAAACCAACCTTTGTATGATAGGTTTGTTACAACAGAGGGAATGCATGTTGTACCCCCACCCATGATAGGAAACTACATGCCTTCAGGACCTGATGTAGAAGTAGATGATTCTAAGTTTACATATGGTCCAAAACAGACTCAACCCAATGAAACGAAACGCAACTCAAGTGTAATTGAAAACCTGTGAATCTACATTAGTGAGAACCCTCTGATTAGTGTCTAAACCCAGTTTGGTCCAATGAGTCTAATGTAAAAAAGTCAACCTAAGTTGGTCTGATGCCTATCATTGAGGAAGATATATCAGATAGTGATGATAGTGTGTAGTTATACCAACAAAACAACAAGAAACACCTAGTTTTGCTAACTAGCAAGTAAAAACTCCTAGGGAAACTGTTAAAAATCAGTCTACACATAGTCAAAAACCTAAAGTTGATAAGAAAGATTTGGGGTATGGGTTTGCTGTAAGAGCATGTTTTGTATGTGGAAGTCTTAATCATTTGATTAGAGATTGTGATTTTCATGAGAAAAGAATGGCAAGAAAAGCTAAGTTAAACAATGGTTTGAATAATGTGCAAAGAGTGAATAAACAAAACCAATTTGTTCCTTCAGCAAGTACAACTAGAAACTAAGTATAGATTCCAGTTAATACTGCTAGAACTAGCGGTACTAAAATTTTAGTACTGCTAGGCAAAGTGTTAACAGACAGACAGTACTAACCAATACTGCCATGAAAGTTAATACTGTTAAGCACATTGTGAATGGAGTTAGACCAGCAAATGTTTTTAATAAAACTCATTCATCATCCACAAGGCCTTTCAAAAAGACAACAGTACTTAGACAAAAAATTTCAAATCAAAAGATTAATACTGCTAAGGTAAATGCAGTTAGTACTGTTGGGGGAAAAAGGGAAACTGCTGTTAAGTCCCACAGATTTGTAATAAAGACCACAAAGATACCATGGGTGGAAGTCTAAATACAATAGTGTATCCAGTCCTTGGAAAATTGTTAAACTGTCAAAGATCATTCTGAGGCAGACTCAAGCCCAAACAGGCTTGGGTCCCTAAAAGAAACTAATCTCTTTCTTTTAATGTGCAGGATTATCCACATAGAGCTTTAAAGAATAAAGGAATTGTTGATAGTGGGATGTTCCATGCACATGACTGGAAACAAGGCCTACCTTGAAGAATTTCAATACTTTAATGTGCCCCTGTTGCTTTTGGAGGTAGTGAGAGTTTTATAACTGGTAAAAGGTAAAATATAAACTGGAAAGTAGATTTTGAGGAGAGTGCTTTGTGAAAGAACTTCAGCATTTCAATCTCTTTTCTGTGTCACAAATATGTGACAAAAAGAACAAGGTTCTGTTTACTGACTCTGAATGTCTTGTTTTGTCTTCTGAGTTTAAGTTACCTGATGAAAATCAAGTATTACTTAAAATCCCTAGACAAAATAACATGTACAGTTTCAATTTAGAGAACATTGTTCCTTCAGGAGGATTGGCTTGTTTAATTGCAAAGGCTACAACTGATGAATCTAATAAATGGCATAGGAGATTGGGTCATGTTAATTTCAAAAACCTTAACAAACTTGTGAAGGGAAACCTTGTCAGAGGTTTACCTTCAAAGATTTTTCAAAATGACCACACTTGTGTTGCTTGTCAAAAAGAAAGCAACACAAGGCCTCTTGTAAGGCCAAAGCAGTAAGCACTATTAGCCAAACCCTACAACTTCTTCATATGGATTTGTTTGGACCTACATCTGTAAGGAGCTTGAACCATAAGACCTATTTTCCTTGTAATCACTGATGAATTTTAGCAGTTAGTGGGTATTTTTCTAAGAACTAAGAATGAAACTATTGCAATCCTTAAGGACTTTATAAGCAGATAGAGAACCAATTGAATCAAAAGTTTAAAACATAGAAGTGATAATGGTACAGAATTTAAGAACAAGGATATATTGAAATTCTGTGGGTCAAAGGGGATCAAGAGGGGAATAACAGTAATGCCAGAAACTCCAACAATAAAATAGAGGTTGCTGACAGAAATAACAGGACCCTTTTTGAGCTGCAAGACCATGCGTGCAGATTCATTCTACCTAGACATTTTTTGGGCTGAAGAGTTAGTACTGCTTGTTATGTTCTAAACAGGGTAAGGGTATTAGTGACCAAGCCTCATAATAAGACACCTTATGAACTTTTAACTGGTAAGATACCAATTATAAGTTATATAAGACCTTTTGGGTGCCATGTGACCATCTTGAATACCATTGACCACCTTGGCAAGTTTGCTGGTAAATCAGATGAAGGATTTTTAGTTGGGTATTCTCTACAAAGCAAGGCTTTTAGAGTATACAATTTAGAAACCAAAAGAGTTGAAGAAAACCTGCACATCACCTTCTTAGAGAACAAACCAAATGTTGCAGGAAAAGGACCAACTTGGCTTTTTGATCTTGATTATTTAACTGATTCTATGAATTATCATCCTGTTAGTTCAGAGAATCAAGCTAACCATGCAGGTCAAGAAGAAGCTAACCAAAATGCAGGTACAGAAGAGATTATTGATGCAGGGGATTCTGACAAAGAAGATGAATCTGCTCAAGACTGTTTTGTACTGCCAATATGGCCTTCTTATTCTTCAACAATCACTCCAGCATTAACAACAGATGATAAGAGAGAAGGTCTAAGAGAGGAAGAACAAGTCTTTATGGATGACCTTGAAAGACTTAAGAGGCAAGAAAAGGAGGCTAATGAGGAAGCTGAAGCTCTCAGGAAGAAGTTTGAGCACTTAGTGATAAAAGAAGGAGCTGCTAAGCCTAGCAGTACTAACATTTTTAGTACTGTTAGCACACCAGCTAAAGCTAGCAGTACTAACCTAGTTAATACTGTTAGCTTACCAGTTAGTACTGCCAGTCCTTATGAGGGACTATCTCTTTCTGATCCAACAAATCCTGAAGAAGATGACTCAGAAATACCTCCACTTGAGGATATTTATCAAAATTCCACTGATGGTATCTTCACTACTTCTTCTTATGATGATGAGGGTGCAGTGGCTGACTTCACAAACTTGGAATCTGTTGTGAATGTTAGTCCTATTCCCACATTAAGGATTCACTCCAATCATCCTAAAGCACTTATTCTAGGAGATCCAAACTCAGCAGTTCAAACAAGAAGCAAAGTAAATACAAGTTCTGGAGCTCATGCTTTTGTTAGCTATGTTCAAAAGCAAAAGAGAACTAACCATAAGGACTTCCATCATTGTTTATTTGCTTGTTTCCTGTCTCAACATGAACCCAAGAAGATTTCAGAAGCTCTTGAAGATGAAAGCTGGGTTGATGCTATGCAAGAAGAATTGTTGCAGTTTGAGATACAGAAAGTTTGGGTCTTAGTAGATTTGCCTTATGGGAAGAAGGCTATCGGTACAAAGTGGGTCTATCGAAATAAAAAGGATGAAAGAGGAGTTGTTGTCAGAAATAAAGCAAGGTTAGTTGCTCAGGGACATAGGCAAGAGGAAGGGATAGACTATGATGAGGTTTTTGCTCCTGTGGCAAGACTTGAAGCCATAAGGATCTTTTTAGCCTTTGCCTCATATATGGGCTTTATAGTCTATCAAATGGATGTGAAAAGTGCCTTCCTTTATGGGAAAATTGATGAAGAGGTATATGTGTCTCAACCACCAGGTTTTCTAGATCCTAAATATCCTCAGAAAGTATACAAAGTTGTCAAAGCTCTCTATGGGCTACATCAAGCTCCCAGAGCCTGGTATGCTACTTTATCTACTTTCTTATTGAAGAATGGATACAGAAGAGGAACCATTGACAAAACTCTCTTCCTAAAGAAGGACAAACATGATATCATACTAGTTCAAGTCTATGTGGATGATATCATCTTTGGGTCTACAAAGAAATCTTGGTGTGATGAGTTTGAGGCATTAATGAAGAGTAGATTTCAGATGAGTTCAATGGGAGAGCTCACTTTCTTTCTTGGATTACAAGTCAAACAGAAGGAAGATGGTATCTTTATTAGTCAGGATAAGTATGTTGCAGAAATCCTGAAGAAGTTTGACTTTGCAAATGTTAAGACTGCTAGTACACCAATTGAGACTCAGAAGCCTTTAGTCAAGGATGAGGAAGCCAATGATGTGGATGTTTAGTCAACCCCCCAAAAGGGATGAGGAAGAACAGATTGATGTGGATGTCCTCTCTCTTATAGATCTATGATCAGCTCTTTAATGGTACTTTATGAACAATCTGCTTCTAGAACCTGGACTTATTTTGCCAGTTTTGTGCTTAGGTTCTAATCTAATCTAGTTTTTAATTTTAAGGTCACGTCCAAAGAAAGTCCTTTCCCTCATCAAAAGCTGTCAGAAAGGAGAAGAAATTTTAGGTAACTCTCCTAAAGGTAAAGGGCCAAAACCCAAACCTGGGGTTCTGTTGGGTATCCCTAGAATTCTCTTTCATTTTTTTTGACTTGGATTCCCCTACCAGAATAGTAACTTATGGCTAGAGAAAATCTGGAGAAGAAATCCACAACTAGAGTTGTCCATTTTTCTTGGCAGCGACCTCAAATTATATCTTATCATTGTAAATCTTGTGAGTTGCAATGAGCAAAAAAGAAGCGACCAAGTGGCTACTTCTACTACTAGCAGAATATGTTGCTGCTTGCTGCTGCAAGCTGCTGTGGGCAATTTTTTTGGGTGGGATTCCAAAGAATCAATGTTAGACCTATGTTCAACTTCATGAACAAACACTATCTACATTGAAGAATGAAAGCAACCATTGCAATTGGGTAAAAAGACTCCAGTATATCATATTCCAAAACAAGAGCAAAATTGTTATTATGGCCACACCATTTCATAAGAACCATTTCATAAGAGATGCTTATGAAAAAGAAACCAATTCAGGTAGGAAGTGACCGGTGCTTAAAATCTACTTCTGATGACAATAGAGAATGTATAGCAGAAATACTTAACCAAGGCAATTTATGTTACAGGTATCAGTTCTTGTTATTAACTATTAGGGATGATAAATCCATAAGCTGCATTGTTAAAGTTAACGGGAGGAAATTATGTTGTGTTGTCTAGTTTGTATAGAAGAAACATGTTAACCATAGTGCTGCATTCAACGGTTGATAGAAAAAAGGTATAGAGAGTCTAGAGAAGGGTTACAAATAGTCCTGCAGCAAGACTCTAGTTACTACATTGTTCTTATCTTTAGGTTGGACACATTAGTACCGATAGTGCAAAGTTAGTACCGCTGGGCAAAGTTTGTACCGCTTTAGAGACGTTAAAGAAAAATACCGCAAGGTACAAAGTTTATAAGTTGAAACGGATTTCCTCTTGAATTAGTCTCCTAAACCAATATAAACCCATCTCAATTAAGTAGGTCATCATTTGATTTCTTAACTGATTCTTGGTTGGTGGTCTGTTCCTGATGGCTTTTGATCTTTGTTGAGCAAGGAACTTTCTTTGAGCAGCAATTGTGTCATAAGGAAACTTAGCTTCTTTCCTTCTATAGTAAAATTGCTTCTCTTTTCTTGATCTTGAAGCTTCTTCTCAGCAAGAAGTCTATCTGCCTCAATCCTTGCCTTTATATCATCAAAGTTTCTTATAAAGCTTCATGCAGCTTGTCTTTAAGCTATTCTGTTTTTCTTTTCCTTCCTCTCAAGCTTCCCACTCTTTCATTGAATTTTCCCTAGCCATAAACATCCTTCAACACTATTCAAGCTGTTTAAACTATTTCTCAGCTTCAGGGATACCTATCAGATTTCACTTTCAGATTCCATCCTCTACTTCAATTTTCTCTTCTTGTTCTTTTGGGATCAATCTTTGAAGAGGCTTTAATGTAGAGAAGTGATCTTGTAAAGTAAGCCTAGTCTATCAGTTTCTTCACATCCTTCCTTCAACTCTACACCTCTCTTTTTCTCTAGAAAAACTCTTGGCTTGCTTGACTCATGTTGAGGAGAACCTTAGCTATTGTTTCATCATCTCCAAATATCATAGAACGTGTTCTGAGTGGATGTTTTGTATGAGTGGCTTTTTGAGTAGGCAATTCTCTTTTTCTTCAGTATACCTTTCTTATATAGCCCATACATACTTTCAACTTGTTCTTCAATACCTTTAATGTGCTCTTCAGTACCTTCAAATGGGTCTTTGGTATCCTAGAGTGTCTTCATTTGACCTGGAATCTTACTCAGATAGTGACTATGCTAGAGAAAATCTTGACAGGAAATCCACAACTGGAGGTTGTCAATTTCTTGGCAGGAGACTCATATATTGGCAATGCAAAAAGCAGACCATTGTGGCTACTTCTACTACAGAGGCAGAATATGTTGCTGCTGCAAGCTGCTGTGGGCAAGTTTTGTGGATTCAAAATCAAATGTTAGACTATGGGTTCAACTTCATGAACACAAAGATCTACATTGATAATGAAAGCACCATTTGCATTGTAAAGAATCCAGTATATCATTCCAAAACAAAGCACATTGCTATTAGGCACCATTTCATAAGAGATGCTTATGAAAAGAAACTCATTCAGGTGCTTAAAATCTACACTGATGACAATGTAGCTGATTTACTCACCAAGGCATTTGATGTTAGCAGGTTTTAGTTCTTGGTTGTTACTATTGGGATGATAAATCCATAAGCTGCATTGGTTAAAGGGAGGAAATATGCTGTGTTGTATAGTTTGTATAAAGAAACATGTTAACCATAGGTGCTGTATTTCCAATGGTTGATAGAGGTTAGAGAGTCATAGAGAAGGGTTACAAATGGTCCTAAAGCACTCTAGTTACCTACATTGTTCATTCTTTGGTTGGACAAAGTTAGTACCGATAGTGCAAAGTTAGTACCGCTGGGCAAAGTTTGTACCGCTTTAGAGACGTTAAAGAAAAATACCGCCAAGGGTACAAAGTGTAAATTGAAACGGTTTTCTTGAAATTAGGTCTCCTAAACCTATACAAACACATCTCAATTGTGCAGTTCCTTGCGCAATCTCTTTCTAAAGCACATTCGCACTTACAAGCCCTAATATCTCTCTTACCGACGATCTCTCTATCAAGTAAAATGGCTGTTCTTGATTCATGTCCGAAGCATAACATGGTCGCATACTTGGAGAAGTCTGAAGGGAATGCCGAGTTTCACGAAATCATAGATTTTCTCAAGCGAAGTTACATTCATCATGCTCTCACTGTAAGTCCTATAGTATCTACTACATTTGTTGAACAGTTTTGGACGTCTGCTAAGTCCAAAACAATCAACAATGTTAGGCACATTACTGCCAAAGTAGCTGGCAAGTCTGTGTCTATCTCTGAGGCATCAATAAGAAGTGATCTTCTTTTTGATGATGCTGATGGGATAGACTCATTACCTAATCAGGCTATATTTGATGCTATACAGCTTATGGGGTATGAGGGGGATTTAACAGTGTTAACATTTAATAAAGCTTTGTTTTCACCCCAATGGAGGTTTTTATTTCATACAATTAATCATTGTCTTAGTTCCAAAAGTACCTCTTGGGATCAAATTCCTACTAACATTGCCACTGCTGTCATATGTTTAACATCTAATCAGAAGTATAATTTTTCTAAATTAATTTTTGATGGTATGCTTAGACATTTAGATGCTAAGAAGAAGTTTGTAATGTACCCACGTTTTATTTCTATCTTTTTAGGTAAACAACTAGATAATGTGTCTGTACCTTTAGATCATTTTCCTGTAAATACTTTAACTAGTAAAGTCTTTTCTTTCATGGTTAAGAAGGGTAAACATTTCTCAGGGAAAGTCACCCCTTTGTTTCAACTATTTCGGGTACGAACCACCTCAGGATGGAAGGGAGCCTTATTCTCAGAAGACCATCTGAAGCACAACCTACACCCTCCCCTGCTCCCACTAGTGAAGTACCTCATGAGCCACAAACTGACTCATCTCCTGCTCAAACTAGTGAGGTACCTCTTGAGCATCAGACTAACCCATCCCCAAGACCTTCACCCACTACTACTATTCCTGATTCTATCCCAGAAACTTCTGGTGAGAATCTTGGAGGTCATTCATCCAGTGATAAATCCCTTTCAGGGAATGAGGGTGACATGACTCTCCAAAGTGTCTATGATCTTTGTCTCTCTTTATGTGCACAGGTTTCAGATCAAGCCAAGGAAATACAAGCCTTGAAGGCTCAGATCACAAAGCTCAAGAAGCAAGCTAAACCTGTCATCAAACATCATAAAGCATATCTGAAAAGTGTCTCATTGAAGCAAAGATTCCCAAGGAAGAGCTTCTCAAAGAAACATAGGGTGCACAAAGAGTCTGTATCCAAACAAGGGAGGAAGTTTGCAAAAGGTGAATCATCAGTTCAAAGAGATCCTCTGTTTGATGAAATTCCTGAAGATACAGTTGATCACATGGAAACAGAGAATGCTCAGAATGAAGGGAGGACAAGAGAAATGGTGGATGAAGACAAGGAGATTGATGAGAACATACTTAGTACTGAAGATGTACTTAGTACTGACAAGGAGGGAGTTAGTACTGACTTGGAGAAAGTTAGTACTGACAGACCAATAGTTAGTACTGACGGATCCAAAGTTAGTACTGACAGGCAAATTGAAGGTACTGATGAACAAGTTGAAGGTACTGAAGAGCACAATGAGGGTACTGAAGAGAACTTTGAAGGTACTGAAGAGCACATTAAAGGTACTGAAGAACAAGTTGAAAGTACTGATGGGCATAAGAAAGGTACTGAAGAAGAAATTGCTACTCAAGCCACTCAAACATCCACTCAAACACCCACTTCTATGATATTTGGAGATGATGAAACAATAGCTAAGGTTCTCCTCAACATGAGGTCAAGCAAAAAAAAAAAGCCCCAAAGCATTTCTAGCGAAAAAGAGAAAGTGTAGAGTTGAAGGATGTTGAAGAAACCTGATTAGACCGAGGCCTACTCTACAAGATCAACTCACCCCCCTCACATTAAAGCCTCTTCCAAAGATTGATCCAAAAGACAAAGGAAAGAAGAAAATTGAAGAGGAGGATGAATCTGAAAGTGAATCTGATGGTATACCTGAAGCTGAGAAAAAGTTTAAACAGCTTGAAAGTGATGAAGAGATGGCTAGGAAAATTCAAGAAGAGTGGGAAGCTGAAGAGGAAAGAAACAGAATAGCTGAAGAAAAAGCTGCCAATGAAGCTCTTATAAGAAACTTTGATGATATAAAGGCAAGGATTGAGGCAGATAGACTTCTTGCTGAAAAGCTTCAAGAACAAGAAAGAAGGCAATTTACAATAGAAGAAAGAGCTTAAGTTCCTTCAGACACAATTGCTGCTCAAAAAAGTTTTCCTTGCTCAACAAAATCAAAAGCATCAGAACAAGACCACCAATAAGAGAAATTCAGTTAAGAAAATCAAATGATGACCTACTTAAAGCTGTGGGAACTTCAAGATGCTGAATGAAAGTCAAGAAGTTTGAGAAGTACAAGCTTTGTATGAGAGATTAAGAGGTCAGGGATTAAGAATATTATCTCTATTGGTCAGCTGAAATGAAAAATTGACAAAAAGATAAATGAGAAGGATTGTGAATGAGAAAGGAGTTGATTCCTCTAAAAGTGAAGTGATCAAGGAGGAGAATAAAGAAGAAGCCAAGGAGGATAATAAAGAAGAAGAAAGTAAGAGAAAGAGAAAACTTGGTACTAGGAAAAAGATGAAGTTAAGGAAAAGAAGATATATTCAAAACACTTCTGAAGATGATAGTGAGAAAGAAAATGATGAGCTGAGATTACACTTAACTATAGCTCCAGATGAGGAAAAAGAAGTGGATTATGAAATACTTGACAGAAAATATCCTATCAAAGAATGGAGAACAGAGTGTCTTGGAACTGAACCGCAGGATGATAAAGCTGAACATTTAGAAGAAATTAATCAAAATGTGGTGATTAGAAGCAATGGACAAAAGAGACACTTTAGCACTTTGATGAGGGTATTGTCCATATTTGATAGAGAAGATTTGAATGCTGTGTATCAACTGGTAATGGACAAATTTCAAGATGAGATACCTGAAGGTTTTGACAGAGTACTTTGGGGAGATTTGATGGTTATGTTTAATCCAGATGATGAAGATGAGTTTTGGAATTCACAGCAGGAATGGAATATAGTGAGTTGGAAGCTACATGGTTCTTCAAGGGTACATACCTTAGTGACTGAAACAAGATTAATCATTCATATGCTGGTAGAGAAGAAGTATCCTTTGATAAAGAAAATAATGGTGCAAATGCTGAAGTTAAAGTTGGAGTCTGAAGAAGACAGTACTATGGCATTAGAGTTGATTAGATTTATCAAGAAGTTACTTGCAGAGTTAGAACCTGAAGGATAAGGTTGATGGAATTGAGAAGGGTTTGAGTGTTGGCTAACCACCACACAATAAATGGTCATCAGTTCACCATGCTTAACAGGCATAAGAACTGGCTAGTCCATAAGCAAACGGCTTATGGTAAAGACTTCTCAAATCCGTTTATGGTTGACAATTTACCAAAAATTGTAGGGTTCTCAACTCACCTTGCTTCTGTGGTGAAGAGTTGGCTAGTCCATGATCAAACAGTTCATGGTAAAGACTAATCAAATCTGTTGATAGCTGATAGTTTGCTAAAAACTATATGGTTTATCAATGCACCATGTTATGGCAATGAAGCATTGGCTAGTCCAAAAGCAAACGGTATTTGGTAAAGACAAATCAATTCCGTTGATGGTTGACAGTTTACCAAAAACTGTATGGTAATTAACTCACCATGTTTTTAAAATGAAGAGTTAACTATCCCAGAGCAAACGGCTACTGGTAAAGGAACATCAAATCCGTTAATGGCTGGTAGTTTGCCAAAAACTACAAAGCCAACTTAGTTGGATTGTTGCTGATGTTGTTGTGTTGCTGAGAAGACAAAGATTCTTTCTAAAAAAAGAAAGATAGAGTTCTCACTAAAGCTCAAGCATAACTAAAAGTGATTTGGATACATTCCTCTATGCGTTAAAAAAGTTGAAGAAACAAGTGAAAGTTAAAAGAGTTTCAACACTCATGTTAAGGGAGGATTGTTAGAATATATTTTTTTGAACTAGTACCGACAGTACAAATAGATAGTACTGATAGTTATAGTTAGTACCGACAGTACCAAAAAGTGTTAAGTACTGATTAGTTAGTTAGTACCGATAGTTGAAAATAGTTAGAACCGTTTAAGAGATATGTTATGGATATTTTAAGGAAAAGATATGCACGCGATATTGCTAAGCCTGTTAGGGGATTTATCCTTGTCTATAAAAGGATCCCTCTGGCATAGTTAAAATAACACGATCTCAAGATATCTCATATGCAAAAATCATATCTCAATAGTTATAATCTGTAATCAATTCAAAGCAGATTAAAATAGAGAAATTATTATTTAGTACTTCATTGTTTTTCATAGAACTTGTGGTTTTAAGATACCGAATTAATAATAGTATTTTCATAATCAGTGTTTCTACCATAGTCGACTGATATTTATACATTTTGGCTATCATCCTTAAATAGGTTGCAAAGATCTATACCTAAGGGACTCACAAAATTGTGATCCAATTTATGCATAGGGGCTTTGGGCCACATAACATAAAAACATGAACAAACTTGTGAGAGGAAACTTGTTAGAGGTTTTGCCTTTTGAAATATTTTGAAATGACCATTATTGTGTTGCTTGTCAAAAAGAAAGCAACACCAAAGCATCCATAAGGCCAAACTTATGAACTCCATCAACAAACCCTTTACATTGACAGTATACAACTTCCATACCCACGACACATAAGCAGATCCATCAACAAACATAAATCCACAAAAGACCTGCTGCTTGTGAACACTCCATAATCCAAACACACAAAATCTCTTCTCTTTCTGAAATAGTGCCAACAAGACATGCTTATTGTATCTCAGCTAGGGTTCATCGTTGATCCCGGATCAACTCACCATAGCCAGTAACAATAATAATGACGATTGATCCCAGATCAATACTAATCATTATTACCAGATGCAATAAACAGCTTATGAACAAAAATCAAATCAAGTAGAGACATATATGATCGAACCAAATCTTTTTCAGAATTAGGGTTTGCTGGAAAACCCTAATGTCAACACATCAGATCTTGTGGCCTTCATAAACAAGCAACACGTCACATCAAAACCTTGAGATCCTAGATATCACGAGCCACCAGGCTCTGATACCAACTATTAAGAATCGTTTAGCCCATCTAGGATAATAATAACGATGATTGATAATGCACAACAGAATAATAAATAACACAATCAATGTTATGAACAAGGTTTTCTTTATTCATACTAATAAACTATAAACTATTCGACTTTAATCAGTCGACTATGCTATCTAGATAACTAACTATTACACAAACTAATAAGCTAACTATTAGACTCTCATTGGAGAGATCTAACTATGATGGATGATAAAACTATTCACCCTAATACCCTTTATATAGAGGGATATTAAGGCTTACAAAGGAAGCTAATTAATTATATTAGGAAGCTAATTAAAACTAATTAAAACCTTCCTTTATCTTTGATATTCTTTGACTTTTCAATGCCTATCTTCATGGAAATCTTCCAGCTTTTAATTCTTCCATATGTAGAATACCAAAGTGTCATATTAATCCCTTGTTGTTTCATTCGTCTTCATTTATGCATATGTAATTTTGTAATCATCAAATCTGAGATCCCAACACCATTTATCCATTAAAATGAGCTAAAATGACCAAAAACATACCAAAAATACATTGTATTTATGTGTTTTGCTTTTATATTATGCAGGTAACGGATATTTAAGAAAAGGACAAAAACAAAGCCAAAACAACAAAACCAAGCACGGAATGGAAGAGGGTGACAAAGTCAAAGTCAAAGTCAACCCCGACAAAGTCAAAGGTCAAAGCCGAAGCCGTAAATGAAGAAATACTTAATGGGCCCACCCGTACCCATCTATTGGGTTGGGTCAGCCCATTAAGGTATTTATATCAAGACTTTTATAAGCTTAAAGCTTAAATTAGCCCAAAACCTTTTCTTACCAAAATCTGGCCCAAAACAATAACAAGGCCCAATCAACCTTTAACCTTGTTAGACCCTTAACCATAAACCCATTAATCCCCTCCCATCGTTAGTCCAAAAGGACTAACAATGCAACAACAAAACAAAGAAAAGGGCCAAACATGTACACCACAAGGACTGTGGTTGTAACACAACCATACAAACTCAAGGGCCATTCCTGTTAAAACCCCTCAAACTTTTACCTTGTTAACCCAAAACAAATTTCCCGCCATACTGTTCCACTGTCACTCTCACCTCGTCTACTGTACCCCCAAACAAAATCATCCATTTCCTTTAACCCTACTTCATCACATGGCTCAATTGCCACCTTGGCAATCCCCTAAATTTCGAATGGTTGATGAAAAAGACAAGAAAATCAAGGGCTTTAATCACACAACTTGGAGATCACTCATATTTGATGGCTGAGATTGACTTTTGGACCTACTCACAAAGAAAACACAAGTTCTCAGCCTCTCACAGATGAAGCACAACAAGAAGAACCAAGACTTAGAACTTTTAGTATAAGTAGTAGCCATTGTAGCTCAATTGTTTTTTGTCAAGTCTTGTGAGAACAAAATTAGACCATTTTTAATACTGCAATTTACTTTATTGTCATTTAAATTTTTGTCATTTAAACTTTCAAGCATTGTAATTTTTTTCAAGTTAATGAAATTTTAAGTTTTCTTTAAATATTGTCATTTAACTTTACTTGTCTTTTAAATACTGTCATTAAGCTCTTATATAAGCTCTTGGTTCATTAAAAGCTTATATAAAAGCTTGTTTTCAATTCTGTCTTAAAAACAAAAAAATCACAAAAAGTCCACCCCTCAATTACCTCAGCTTAATTTGGATGATAAGCTAGCCTGGGAAGAGCTTATAGACCATACTAGCTTGTCTTTGACAAGCTAGAGCTTGTAGATCAGCTTCTTGTAAGCTTATTTGCCCTGTTTTGAGCAAGGGCTTTGTAAGTTTCATTTTTCAACATTTTAGCTTATGTACTGTTCATTTGCTTATTAACTGTCTTTTACTGCTTATTGTTGCTTAATATTGTTGTTTTATGCTTATTTGTCTTTGATTATTGCTTATATGTTATTTGTTCATGTTTTTTATTTAAAACTGTCTTTTTATAGCTTGAACCTGCTTATCTTTGTTTGCTTATTTAAGTGCTTATTTGTTGTTGGACTCTGCTTATTTTTGCTTAACATTGATTACTTGTCATCTGTCTTTAAGGTTCTTTGCTTAAATCTTTATAAATCAGCTTAAAAAAAGGATTTTTCAAACTTAAAGGGGTGTTTGGGTCAGTAGGTAAAATGGGTCAATTTGGTTGAAAAACTATTTTGGGTCACTAAGCCAACTTTAACAAACTCTATTAACTTTTTTTAATAAGTTTT
>BQNB010041841.1:5580-40495 GCA_026074375.1 Tanacetum coccineum
ATTATTTAGTGCAATGACTGACTTATCTCGAGGGTTATATCATTCTTAGACTTAGGCGGTACTTCTTCCCTAGCCCATCGGGACTTTACTAACTTACTTGCAAATATGGAGAGCTATCCCAGAGTCTTAGCCTACGCCCACACAACACCAAAGTTGCAGCGCATTAAATATGTAGGACTAGACCCAGTTGAATGATAGGTCGCATACTTAAGCATGTAAATGAATATAAATTGATAAACATAAACAACAATCAACGATAAATTAAGCAATCAAGATAAACAAACCAAACATTAGATCTTCATAAATATGGCTGATACCTAAAGGTATCAGCCGATAGTCATTATAAAAATACTTACGGTTTGATATATGAACGATTAAAATAAAGAAACCTTAATCGAACGCGTATTCGGTTGCGCGAAGATTACAAGAGTTTTCCTATGATCTTGAGGCTCTTTTCTGACCTTCTATGCTCCTTTATTTGTCTCTTGGTCGACTTGGTGGTTTAGGGATTCACTTGCATACCTAAAACTGAGTTTAGGATCGTCTATTTATAGAGTCTGGAAACTCGTCGATACGCCGTATCGAGCAATGTGGGATACGGCGTATTGGGGATTTCTTAGAGTAAGGACCACGTTTGATATCTTCCAGAATCTTCGTGTATAATAATCCTTGGATACGGCGTATAGAGGCTTCTGGATACGGCGTATTAGTCTTTATGTCTTCGTGGTTTCTTGTGAAGTATAGGCACGGATACGCCATATCTTCTTGATAGATACGACGTATTGAGGTAAAACTAGTTGATTCTTCTTCGTTGACCAAAGTATTATATACGGCGTATCATTGATGTGGATACGGTGTATTCTTCAAAGTCGGGCAATGGTCTTTTGATTCGTCAAAGTCTTGGATACGTCGTATAGGTCTAGAATAATACGGCGTATTGGCTGTCAGATCATTAGACTTTCTCGAACTCTTCGTTTATGCTCCAAAATGCGTGCCTTTTAGCATAACTTCACCAAGTACTCCATAATTACTGCAATTCTCAAATATAAACGATTAAGTAACAATTCTTTGCAATAACTATACAAAATGGGTTAATAACACGGGATAAATGATGCTATAAAATAGATGTTATTTGATGTCATCAGTCTCAATGTATCAAACCACTCTGAAGGAGGGGATTGTAAAACTACTGATATGTTAGATTTCCAAGAATAATTAGAGGAGATTGAAGTTGAAGACATCAATTGGACTGGCCTCCACTTTACATGGATTCAAAGCAGACAAGACCTTAACAGAGGTATTCTCAAGAAGATTGATAGAATTTTGGGAAATTCTGGGTTTATGGGTAAATTTCCTAATGCTCATGCAGTATTTTTGCCACATCTAACTTTTGATCATTGCCCTGTACTTCTGCAAATCCCCAATGCTTTCAACAAACCAAAAAAAGCTTTTAGGTTTGCCAATTTTATTGCTGATAAACCTGAATTCATGCAAATTACTAAAGATCAGTAGAACATGCCTATTAAAGGATGTAACATGTATAAACTTGTTAAGAGAACTAAGAATATGAAAATTCATATGAAAAACTTGGCTTGGAAGAAAGGAAATCTGTTCTGCAGAACAAAAGAATGGAAAAACAAATTGAAAGAGATTCAGACCAAAGTAGATGTTGAGCCTCATAATGCTGACCTAGGAACTAAAGAAACTAATATTCTCAAGGAATAGTGTGAAGCTGTAAGTGATGAGGAGAAATTTCTTTTTCAACAAGCCAAAATTGATTGTCTTAAAGATGGGGACAGGAACACCAAATTCTTTCATGCTTATTTGAAGAGTAGAAGAAACATAAGCAGAATTACCATGATTAAAAATAAGAAGGGTGAGAGCTTCATTAATGAAAAGGTTCCAGAACAATTTGTAATGCACTTCAAAGAATTCCTTGGTACATCTCAGCCAACTCAGCTTGATCTCCTAGACAAGATTGACTTTGACAAGTTAGTTTCTCACACTGATGCTGAATGGATGCTAAGGCCTGTATCTAATGAGGAAATAAAGCAAGCCATGTTTGACATAAATGATAATAGAGCTCCTGGCCCTGATGGTTTTTCATCTAAATTTTATAAAAAGGCTTGGGATATTATTGGGAATGATGTGTGTGCTGCAGTAAAAGAGTTCTTTAATAAAGGAAAACTTATAGGTGAGCTAAATGCTATTGTTATATCCTTGATCCCTAAGCTAGAAACTCATACTAAGGTCTCTGACTTTAGACCTATAGCATGTTGCAATGCAGTTTACAAGTCGATTAGCAAAGTCCTAACTGAGAGAATCAAGAAAGCTCTATGCTATTTGGTTGATCCTAATCAGAGTGCATTCCTGCCAGGCAGACAGATTACTGACAACATCATGCTCACTCAAGAATTGTTAAGAGGGTATGATTGGAAGAATGGAGCTCAAAGAGTTTCATTTAAGATTGATTTACAGAAGGCACATGATACTATAAATTGGGACTTCCTTAAAGCTGTTATGACTAAGTTCCAATTCCCAAGTAAAATGATCAGTAGACAAGATCAAATCTTCCTTCTGAAATTGTAACGAGTGCGTCAAATTATTCTTGACATTTCTTTCAAGCTTCATCCCATTAATAAAATCTTGATTAGGCATAAGTGTGTTTGTAGGATGACTAAAACTTTGCCAAACAATACTACCATCATCTTTTACTAATACTAAGTTCCCTGTCTCAAGCAATTGCATAGCAGAAACACCACTTTTTACAGTGTTTGCAGACCAAACTACCTTCCCTTTGCTTTGTAAACTAGCATTTCCATCATCATCAAACATAAATTTATCAGCACTGCGAATTGGGAAGTTGCGATTTGCGGACCAAATGATCCTTGCAGTTCTCATATGAATGATGACTAAACTGAATGTAGTCACATCACTATTGGCATTAAAACCAAACCCAAAACTTGACGTGTTTGATACTAGGAACAAACCATTGTTGTCTATGAAGTCCATTGGAGAGCCTTGGAATCCAAGGCTTAGGTTGGCAACTCTCCGGATACTTGAATGACATGTTTGAGGTAAGAACAAAAACAGCCATAAAAATACCATGAAATAGAACAAACCCTGTGTTCTCATGGATCTCATGACCATTAACACAATACTAGGGAAACTTTGAGTTCTGGTTCTGAATTTATTATGGAATTTTAACAAAGAAATGTAGGGGATTTTTGCATCACAAATAAAATAGAGTATATAGCACAAGACTCCAAGGTATAAAATATGGATGAACCTAGTTTAGTGTATGTGTATGCGTTAAGTTTGTGTGAGTATCTTTGCTAGAATAATTTATATCCAAATTGGAAAGAAGTCAATTTATTGGTGAAATAGATTAGGAAAGAAGATTTGATGATTTTATTGCTTGTGAAGTCAAAGAAAAGGGGGACATATTGGGTAGGTTTCAACCCATTTACTATTTCACAACAAAATCCTATCCTAGTTATCAAGTCAAACTACAAAATCGTAAGGCTGGACGGAGTGGAGGTGAGTTTGCCAAAACTCACCTCGGTGGCTTATGAAGTCGCGCGCGACTTGCCACTCCGGTGGTAAAACTCACCGAGGTGAGTTACTTTTGTGAGGTGAGTTTTGGCATGTTTTTGTGTCAATTCGGTGAGATACTCACCTAGTGTGGGTTTTAAAAATAGTGGGCCCCTCCCAAAATGTAACCGTTTTATATAATTTTTTTTAAAAAAAACCCCACTTTTTACTTATAAATACCCACTAATTCATCTATTTTTATACACAATTATTCCCACTTTTAAATTAATATGGCTTGTTTACTTTCACACACCGTCGATGAAATTCACGCTTTAGTTCAAAAACTAATTCATGAAGATAGCGTTCGTCAGAAAGCGATGATGGATTTAGCCGTGCAATTTGACAATGCAAGCGCAGCTAAACAAGATCTTAGACAAGCATACGAGAAATGCAATGACATTCCACAAGAGACTCGTAATTTAATCGACGCTTTTTTGAAACGAGAATCTGATAAAGATTACGAGATAAATCTTGCTATGTATCGAAAGGCAGGAAAAATAGAAAAACAAATTGAGGCTAAATATGTTTGGTTATCTGAAAATACCTACTGCTTTCATTCTCCTATTATAAATACCAACTCTTTTCACAACTTTTTCTCACACATTCAAACAACATTTCAAAAACTCACCATGTCTGAAACCAACCAAAGCAATCCCTCAGCACCCGAAAAACCAACCGAACCAATCATTCAACAACCTTACACAACCACCAACCACGAATCAGAAACCCATAAGGGTGGTTCCTCATCTGAACAAAATACGCACAAGCCCACATCTCTCATTACTCACGAATTTCTTATTGAGAAAGAGTATCAATAACTACTTCAGGATGAAGAGGTACTAAGAGAAACATTGGAAGAACAAGCAAGATCTGAAAAAGAGTGGGAGGATAGAATTAAGAAAGAAGAAGCTGAAGGTGAGTTATTCATTTTGGAATTTGGAGTGCATGAATTTGAGTGCAAACTGATCGGAATACGAATCAGATTAATAATCTGATGTTTTTGTTTATAATTACTAGTACGGTTTTTAACTGTGTTGTTATTTTTTTAATTGGTATGAATAAAAGTTTTTAATTTTAGTTAACGTTGTTATTAATTTTCGTACGTTAACGTTTCGGTAAATATTTATTTTTTTATTTATGAATAACAAGTATTTAAATAAAAAAAAATGTAGTAAAAGGTGAGTTTTTAATTGGTGTTGTAAGTGAGTTTTTATTTGGTAGAGAGTAAAGCTGATGTGACGCTGAGACGAGGTTTTATGTGGGTTTACCACCACCACTCCATCCAGCCTAAGAGCAATGCTATTTATAACCTTTTATCATATATTCTCTCCTAATCAATATATTTAATCCATGTACCACAATCATATAACTTAAAGAAGTTTTAGATACAAAAGTTATGTGAAGGTATCATTTTGTTATCTTTAAACAGAGCTCTAATGGATCATAGTTCATTACATAACCATTTTCAAGTAATTGTGATTAAATATTAGTTGTAAGGAATTATCGACAATCCGTGCTTCTAACCTTGCCATGATCACAAAATGGTGGTGGCAGTATCGGACGGAAATAACTAACTTTGCAAATAAAAAATTTCATCCAACTCAAGGTAACAATGTTGGCTTAAACTCAGCTGAGCCTTGCCACCATATCGGCTCATCCAAGATCATTTGAAAAATATTACTAGTATTGGATGGAGTTGGGTTTCTTCAAATATATAATATTGTATTGATCTTAACTCGATTTTTATCTGTTGGGTCGAGCTTTACCTTTTGGAAAGCCAAATGCCCAAATGGAAAATGGCATGGAGATACTTCTTCTATACATAATTTCCTTCCCTAAAATCTGTTCATTCGAATCTTCAAAGTGGTGCATAATAAGTGATAGAATTGGATATGAAAATGAGCTCTTCTCCTACATGTAGGCTTGGTGTCGAGATGTAAGGCCCGGCATATAGCTTGAACATAATATTATTTACTCACAAATTATGAAATCCCCTTTCTTGATATTATGCAAGAAATATTATTACTCAGAAGTTATGTTGCATGAGAAGCTAGCAACCACAAAAAAGAGCCTAGTCAGTACAATAAAAAACATACTCATGTGATTTACTTCGCTCTCAACTTACTTTTTATTAGTACTACCTAATTAACTAAATCCTTTCATTTGCTTGCTCTAGCTCTTTAACTCCTGAACTTCTTTTGTACACAGAAAGAAATTGCAAAAATATTAAAAAAGACGAGTAACTAAACTACTGCGAAATAAAAAAAGTTAACTATAAATATAATGAAAACTCCGAAACTAAACTATTATTCACCTGATTATAGTTATTAGGGTGTTGCAATAGTCGGCCTAGGCGTCCGATTAATCGGCGCCTAGGCGTTAGGCGGGGTTTAACCGTCTTGATTTTCACTAATCGGTTTGGTCAAAAATGGGCCAACATATCGATTAATCGGATAAAAATTGGTCAAATCGGGCATAAATCGGTCAAATCAGACAAAAATCGGCTAAATCGGCCAACTCGGTTACGGATAGAAATCGGCCAACTCGGACAAAAATCGGTTAAATCGGGCAAATTAGCCATATATTTCAAAGTTTTATAATTTTATATAGGGTGAAATTCATTAAATAGTAACCAAGTTTGAGATTTGTTCCAATTTGGTACTTCAAACTTTATATCAATCACTAAAACCATCAAAGTTTCTAAACTGTTTCATTTTTGTGTAAATTATTTTGTGACATATTCTCTTTTATATATAAAAAGTCCAATCTGATTAATCCCTAATTAATTCCCGCCTAACCGATTAATCGCTAGGCGGTACCTGGCCACCCAGCTAACGCCTAGCGATTTTTGCAACCTACTTACTACTATTATTTGCCTTAAACAGTCATATGCCATACATTCTGGAAGGTCAAATAGCAAAGCCATCTAGTTATGAGTTAGGTCACCACCATATTTCTACAAGGACTGATGGCCACTATGTACCTTTTTGTTAAGTTTTTCTTTAAAAAGCACCAATGAGCTACTAATTAATCAAACTTGGATTTACTAACTAACAATTGTTCAAACAGTTATTGTTTATAACCTAGGTGTATAACTGTCCAAAACTGGATCAGACCGAACAGAGAGTCGGTGACTCGACAATAACTGAGAAACTTAAAATATGGGTTCCAAAGGGTCGATTTGGTCTCACATAGGGACCGTGAACCAAAAACATTATTTTTTTTTACCATAATAAAATGCACAAACAGACATCTTTTTGTCCAAATAAAGGAGAAATGACATGTTTCAAGCAGAACCGAAAGCAACTCTTTTACAGATTGTGTATTGAGAATCAGATGGTTTAGACTAGGGGTGGCATTTCTGACCCGACATGAAACCTGACCCGAAACCGACACGAAAATTATCAGGTTCGGTCTGAGTCTAATATATTTCGGGTCGGGTTTGGGTTGACCCATCTGACCCGTTTATTAAACAGGTCAGGTTCGGGTTGTGAATAAATTAAGTGGGTCAACCTGTTAACCCGTTTAAGTTTTTTTTCTTAAATTAAAAATTATTTATATATTGTTATATGTGTTAAATGGGTTAAACAGGTCGACTCAGAAACCCGTTTAACATGTTTAACCCCTGTAATGGGTCAACTTTTGTATATAAAATGGGTTAAATAGGTTAACTCAAAACATGTTTAACCTATTCAACCCATGTAACCTATTTAACCCGTCAACCCAAGTATATATACTGGTTAAATGGGTCAGGTTCGGGTTATGTATAAACAGGTTAGGGTTGACATAGCTGACCCGAATATTTAAATGGGTTAGGTTTGGGTTGGGGTTTTCTGACCTGCAAACCTGTCAACCCGAACCCGACCTGAATTGCCACCCCTAGTTTAGACCGAGTTTTGCACACCCCATGTGACCATATAACCGAAGGTTTATGTTTATGTACATCTTTATGTTATGATTTAGGTTATGCCAATTTCCAAACACTTGTGTAATTACAGACGTGGATCCCATGATATTGGTCAAAAGCTACTAGGCTCCTTTACTTGCGTGTCATTCTTATTATCATTATCATATATACTAAGAGCCGTAGTACAGTAATACAGTGTTGGGCTCCAGCTCTTGACTTGGGCTTCCTGTAGCCCGTCTGATTGGCCCGTCTCATTGTTCACACCTACCTTTTGTCACAGACCTACTCGACTTTTCCAGAAAATACCCAAACATACATGAGTGAGATATGTTTGAGATTTGGGGTAATCCACCCCCTAAGTCCCTCTGACCAAATCTTTGACACACACATCCACCACAAACTCAACGCCACCACAAATTCAAGAAACTCAGTTCAGCATCATAAGGAGGAAGATATAATCAGTGTAAACATACGATTTGATTTTGGATGTAATTGCCGACGCGGTGGTGGAAGTGGAGGAGGAAGAAGAAGGTAAATGGTTAAAGTTAAAGGAGTTTTAACTACACGTCGTTTTTTGGGCTTCTCATGGGGGCGTCTCTGAGGCTAGATGAATGTCACCTGGTATATATATTTTTTTTCTTCAATTTATTGTTTACAATGCTTAATTGTTGTAAAGTTTAGATTCATTTTTTCAAAAAAAGGGGATTGCTTTTAAATCGGCATCATGTTGATTTTTTTAGTTTCTTATACAGTAGCAATTTGATGATGTTATATTGATGAAATATATGAATTTTAGATCATTATGTGTTTTTCTTTTTGTTACAGGAAAAATGATTGGCTGCTAATTGTTTTTATTTCTTATACAATAGCAATTTTATGATGATGATGATCATCATGTTATCTTAATAAAATGGATTCCTGATTTTTCACTTTGTTTGTCGTTAAGTTCAAATTTTGACGTCCAGATGGTATTACACTTGAAGGCGACCGATACCAGTTTCAATCGATTTACATGAATGGTTTACTACCAGTTAACTTATTATATCTATAAACAAATTTTGAAAATATGTTTGCTGCTAAGAATAGTATTACTTTTTAGAATTATTGCTTTATGATTAAGCAAGGTTTTACTGTGTTGAATGTGCTTCCTTTCATATGTACAGATAATTAGAAGTGAAGAGGCGTAAACGTGAGATAGTCTGTCTTGGTTGAACCAACGGCAAACAAACTACGAGCTACAAAGACGAACACTCCAAAGCACAGACTCAAGCAGATGTAAAACAAAAAAGTATCTTGAAACAGTCAATTTAGTAGCCTATAGATAGAAAAGAAAAGATGCATCTGATCCCTTAGTCAACAACCTCGACCAATGTTGCTCGAGTCTATAGGCTATGCCTACTTTAACTATTGGAAATATATCGTCTATGTATTTTCTGAGGATGGGTCTTTTAATAGATGCTATTAGAGACCAATTTTGAGTGCTTCCAAAACCTGAAGTCTTAATTCAGGTTTCAAAACTTTTTCTTAGAAGATCGTAAAATTTGCATTAGGGTGTGAAAAAAATGGTACTATCTTTTGCTTAGTTACATCGCTTCTTCCTTGGTTCTTTGTTTGGGTATGCTTTAATTTGATTTAAAGTTTAATGAAGTTAATGTGGATCTGTTTGTCGATAGGTGGAGGAGCAAGGTTCGAGTGTGAAGTTGTTTGCTACTAACTATGATTTAACTCATACATGTTGCAAATTTATATTTTATCTATCTAACTTTTGACTCTATGGATCAACACATTTCTACTTTGCTTTCAAGGTTCATTTATACATGTTATACTATTGCATATAAATTTGCATTACACATTAAAATTACTTATATACTGCATATCAAGATAACTGCAGTGGAACCTCTTGAACATGCTGAGCCAACATGTTAGTGCAACTTATGTCAAAATACTGTTTGTGCGACTTATATAAAAGCCTTCTGTACACACAGGGGTCTAAAAAGAGTATGATTATGGTGTCGTTCCATTACAAGTTTCTTATATGTAATGTGGCATGGTTAAAACCATGGCTTAAAGGTCTGCAATAGTGGACATTTTAGAAACATAACATTCTTATATAGGTTAGAAAATTCCGTTAAATTAGACTCCGTGTCGGTCACACAAAATTGTTGCGACTGGTATATTTTTACGTTCTTTTTTTAAGGTTTGGTTTTGATTTGACGGTATTGGATTTGATGTGCTTTTGACTGATTTTGTCACCATTCAGCAGGGTTCAAATTGTTACGAACCAACCACCCTTCATAATTCTGATTTGTATGCCTTCAATGGTTATTACCAAAAGAACTTGGTCTAAACAAGGTATGTTTTTGCCTACCTGTTGAGATAGTAAACTGCTTTCGAATGTTTGATATTATTTGAAGATAAATAAGCACAGGTGGTGGCAAAAGGACTGACCAAAATGGGTTATGTTCATCAGTTGTTATCAGCATGGGTGGGGTGGATATGTTGCGTCATGGGACACTTTTGGTAATTATTTGTTTGAGTCGCCCAAAAACACTTGAAGAATTTTTTTATAAATACTAGCGTGTCAAAGATAATAAGTTTTAAATCACATTCTAATATTTTGAGACAGTTGATTTAGAAGGTATAACACATTGAAAAAAAATACACTTTGCCAACTTTCAACAAGTTCGACCAATTTCCTTTAAGATTAATGTTTTCACATAGCTGTTTGACCCATTAAAAATAATTGTATGTGCAGATAAACGAATGTGTCGCCTTGAGAATATGGTGCTTGCTTTCATCAATTAACATGTACAAGATTTCCTGTTAGTGCTGTCATTTTTTGCACATGATAGATGGATTGTATAAGATTGTTAGGCTGATGGATTAAAAGTTTGTGATTCAAAGATATGTAAGATTTTCTATACTATAGCTTGAATGTCACTTTCTCTATATGGATGATACGAGAAGGTGTTGTCAATACATATAGCTCTCCTAAGCATACATGTCAGCTTACTTACATTGATCTAGATACACATTGTATTGTAAATCGATTTTAATTTTAGGTCGCGATCTAGGACTTTATATAACGAAAATCGTCTTGATAAAACCCGCATAACACCTTTTCGACACATGTAAAATACAAAACCAAAGTCAAAAGCAGCCCCGTAGCACCGCGCGGGCATCGACCTTCTTGTTAGGATACTATAGAATGTATTGCATTAACTGCTATTATTAGTGAATTTAAAAAAAAATATGATGCAAACATCAATAGCGATATGAATAAAGAAAAATGATACATTCTCTTTCAATTCACATTTTCCTATCAATATTTAACATATCATTTTGTAGAAATCATTTTATAAACGTTTTGTGATTTAGCATCCCTCTACAATCACGCATGTGCTTCAACCATTAATTAAATTTACTTTCAAGCGAAAACAATGAAATGCTTTTCATTTTTGTTACCATAGTTTTCATCCTTTTAACCGACTAATCCACAAGGCTTCAACTCATCACCACGCAGACTAATACCAACTAAAGCTCCTTTTAGGGAAGGTTGGGCGTTTAAATAAAAAAAATATTACATACCCTAGTCAAAAAGATATAACCATTCCTGCAGAAATTTTAGTATTTCCTAATTTATTTATTTTTTTGACTTCTTTTCGTTGACAATTACTTCTTTAATAGAAGACCATTATTAAACCAAGGTTCTAGACCAACTTTTTATTGGTTAAAATTCATGTGATAAAAGAATGAAAGTTGATTTGGACAAATCTAGCTACAAATATAATAACAAACAGAACCACTCCAAACATAAGTATAAGCAGTTAAACCGCCAAAAAAAATTTAAAGACTGGTTTTTACCAGTATATGTTTAAAAAAACAAAAATTTAGGGTCCGTTTGCTTTGAAGTATTTGGCTACAAGTAATGGTTTCAAAGAAAAGCAACCCGTTTGGTTGGCGTAGTTGGGTATTGCAACAGTAGTGGATACCCTCATTGATGGGTCTTCACAAAACCCACCATGTTTACTTGGATTACTGACATTTACATGTATCACATTTAATGCAATTCAACATACTCTTTTTTTTTATGACGTGTAAATCTCTCACCCACTCATAATTTATTATGTCACTTTTTTTTAACTTACACATAATATAAAAGTAATATATTAATTTTAATTTTAGTAAATAATTTAATTTAAAAATATAAAACAATATTTTCTCTTTCTTACATTAAACCAAATCCAAATCCAAATCTAAATCCTAAACCTATCTACAAACCAAACAGACCTTTCAAATTCAACTTATCCAGCTGCATAGATCAGACTGCTACTAAAGGACACACTGTAGAGCCACAGTGAAAATATAGAACAGCTCTAACAATAAGGGAAAGAACACAAACTCGCCAACATCACTAGGACAAAGCCTAGAAAATAGAAGGCGGGGAGAATCTACCGAAAATGACTAGCAAAACTAGCCTTTATGCAATAAAATAACCGAAAAGCAGACTCATAAAGAATCAACTAAAAACCTAATGACCAGAAGCCTATAAAAAAACTAGAGTTAAGTACATTTTTGGTCCTTGTGGTTTGTACCAGATTTCACTTTTGGTCCAAAATTAAAAAAAGTTTTGCTTTTGGTCTGAAACACATAGTTTCGTTCCACTTTTGGTCCATTTTTTACGATTCCGTTAATTCGGTCATTCACGTGACAAACACGTGAGGGTAATCTTGTCTTCTCATATTTTTACATGGGTAATTTCATCTTTTTCCCTTTCCCGCTTAATGAAACCCTATTATACCTCAAAAGTCTACAAATCCTCATTTCATTTTTCATCCTCATTCTTTACTGATCATAATCCTCTTATATTCAAAACCCTAATTCCGTGATCAAAACCCTAAATGTTGCTTTGTGAATGGATTCTGAGACCTGATGGTCATCCATTTGATCCATACGCAATATATAGTAAGTGACATTTTTAATTAGGGTTCATTTACAAAATTAAGGGTTTCATAATTAGGGTTCTAATACACATTGTTCTAGTTTATTGCAGGTAGATATCCAACTGTATTTTCATTAGAGATACATCATGGTTGTGAGTTAAGTAAAGCAGCAAATCGGCTCTACGATGGTGGAAAGGTACATTGGTTTGATCAAATTGATTCAGATGGTTTTTCAGTTGTTGAAGTAAACCATATGTTAGCAGGCTTAGGTTGTGTGAATCCCAAAATGGAATATTGGTATAAAATGCCTGATAAAGATGCTTTGTTACCTTTAAGTAATGATAATGATGTCTTGAGGTTCATTAAGTATGTTGATAGGTATAAACTAATGCAATTGTATGTGGTGCACCCAATTGATAAGCCTAAACCATTAGGAGATAATGAGGATACTGAAGATACCTTTGACCCATTGTTTTGTGACCTAGACCCTGATTCTAGTGAACCAAATGCTACTGAATTGCCTAGTGAAGTTCCTAATGTGGCTGAACCTAGTGAAGTTCCTAATGTGGCTAAAGGTAATGAAGTTCCTAATGTGGCTTATCAAACTAAAATCCCCAATGATGCTGAACATAGTGATGGTAGTGATGAGAGTGAAGACAGTGATGACAGTGATTTTGATGTGGAGTTAGAGGATAGGATTGAAGATGTTGAAGTTGATATGGGTGATTTTAGGAAGTATATTGATGAAAATGTTGAATGGGTAGGACCTAATGAAGTCCCAGTTGAAGATACCCAACCAGTAGAAGCTGAAGTGTTTGAAGATCTAGATTTAGAATATTTTGATAGTGCTAGTGACCCAGATGATATAGATAGTAATAGGAAAAAAGCCTTAAAGATGTTAGCTAGAAAGCACAAGCATGTAGATGGGAATATTTACAGTGATAATTTTTATTGTGGCCAAGTTTTTGCTAACAAAGAATTGATAAAGGAGATGGTTGGCAGGCTTGTAGTTGAAAATAGAAGACAGTTGTAGTTGTCAAAAAATGATAAGGTTAGAGTTAGGGCTCAGTGTAGAGGAATTGTGCCTACCTTTAGTAATGATGATGGATCACAGTTTGGGCCAAATGGGCCAAGTGGTTCAAGTGGTCCAAGTGGTTCAAGTGTTAAGTCCAAATTGGAAAAGACAAAAATGACAGATTCCCAAAGTCAAAACAATACTAAAAAAGTGGTGAACCCAAAGTAGTGGTAAAAGATTCCCAGTCATATCCATGGGTTCTACATTGTTCTAAATCAAAAAAGGAAGAAAGTTGGTATGTTAAAAGATTTTGATGATGAGCATACATGTTTGCAATCAAGGTTTGTAAGCAAGTGCACAGCTAAGTTACTCTCAAAAACTGTTGAAGAAACAATCAAGCCAAACCCTAAGATACCCATAGCTGCTTTAAAATACCAATTGCAAAATAAATTTGAATTGGGTGTTTCAAAGGCCAAGGTGTTTAGGGCAAAACAAATGGAACAGGATAATGTTATTGGGGATTATATCAATCAGTATGCAAGGTTAAAAGACTATGCCTTAGAATTACAAGAACAGAATCCAGACACTACAATCAAGATAGATGTGGAAAGAAAATGTGATGTAACCAGTGACACAAGAAAAGTCAGGAGGATTTATGTTTGCTTGGGAGCTTTAAAAAGTGGATTTAAAGCTGGTAAGAGAGATCTATTAGGGCTAGATGGGTGTTTCATGTCTAGACCATATCCAGGACAGAATTTGACTGCAGTAGGGGTTGATCCAAATAATGAAACTTACCCTTTAGCTTATGCAGTGGTTGAGGCTGAAACAAAAGACTCTTGGACTTGGTGTCTTGATTTTTTAGGAGATGACTTGCAGCTAGCCAGAAATTCAAACTTCACTTTTATAATAGATAGACAAAAGGTACTAACTAGTTCTCCATTTTCTCTTTACTTTATTGTTTAGTGGCTATTCTGCTTTTTTAAAAAATATTCCTTTATCTTCATCAGGGTCTCGTACCTGCTCTTCAAGAAATGTTCCCAGCAGCTGTGTTGATAAAATATAATGCCTAAAAACATTACTAATATTTTTTCACATCTTTACGTTTTGATAATCACAAAATATAAAAACATTCAATGTAAAATTAAACGTAAACAAGTAATTAGTAGTAAATTTTCATTTCGAAAATTATATCACTTAAAGGTATGAATAAATAAATGCTTAATGTATTTTATGCTCAAAGGAAATTTTTATTCAACCTCACACTTTTATAAAATGTTGTAAACATTACAAAACATTTTCTACAATTAAAAGAAATATTTTATTAAAAATAAACATTTTGAAATTTAAATTTTCGGACCTAAAACGGCTAGAAAAGTTCCAAAAAATTCCTCCTACACAAAAGATAAACTGGGGAGGCCCTAGTCTAGGGCGCCCCCTTAAATACACGGGCGGCCCCCTATTTTTATGGGGACCGTCCCACCAACCTTTTTAAGGGGACGACCCTCAGGTAGACGCTCCCCTAGTTTGTCCTATAAATACTGGACTTTTCCTCACTATTTTCTCACCTTTTGCACTCATTATTTCTATTCTAAAATAGCCCACACATCTCACTAAAATCATTTGATCATTTAATCATAAAGCTTTATTTTCAAGTGATCCAAGCTCAATTTCTCAAGTGCAAGAGAAGAATACTTTCATCATCAAGTGAAGAAGTATTACACCTCAAGTGTATATTGCAATCTTGTTGCATTCATATCATATATTTGTTAAATAACTATATATTTGTTTTTGTGTGAGTAGCTAGATTCTTGGCTGATATTTGTAAGTATAGTTAGAATCGTGGGGATCTTTACCCTGTAGTGTTAGATGTGTGATATAAGTAGTGTGGTGAAGTGATAGTCGCAATGTTTGTGAAAGAAGTATTGAAGTTGGAAGAAGTCGTGAAGTTGTGAAAGTCTAGCTGTGAAACAAGTCGTGAAGTTGTGTTGTGATAGATTAGTTCTAGCTAAGATTAGAACTCGACATTTAGCTTTGTGTCGTAAATCGGTGTAAGCAACGTTGTGTACGGTTTTCTCCGCCATAAGGGAGTTTGTTGACATAGTGAAGAAAACTCTCGAGTTAGGTGCTGGTGCTCGGGGAGTGGAGTAGGGCGAAGAGGTGCTTCGTTACCGAACCACTATAAATCCTCGCGTTGTGGTTTGATTGTTCTTACTCTTATCTCTTGTCTTACTTTATCATTTCATATACTTATATTGTTCATATTGTGCAAGCATTGAATTCACAAAAAGTCGAATCTAAGTTTTACAAACAAACATAAACCTTAAATTAAAAAGCGGTAAACTATTCAACCCCCCTTCTAGTTTTCCACAATTGGTATCAAGAGCCACGCTAAACAAGAATTTTAAAATAAATTGTATTTTAAAACTTGAATCGATCTATGGAATCGGAAAAATATTTAGAAGGGCAATCTATGCAAAGACCACCACTATTTGAAAGTGATGGATTTATTTATTGGAAAAATAGATTCGAAACTTATGTGAAGTCAAAAGATCTAGATCTTTGGCATATTATTACCAATGGTGATTTCCTTCCTTTTCAAAATAATCCCGAAACTAAAAAGGATGAAATAGTACCATTTGATAAACAAAACGATGATTTAAAAAGAAAACTTTCTAAAAATAATGAGGCTAAAATGGTAATTTATAATGCTTTGCCACGTAAAGAATACGAAAGAATTTTTATGTGTGAAACCGCAAAAGATATTTGGAATTCTTTACTAGTAACTCACCAAGGTAATAATCAAGTCAAAGATAATAAAATAGATCTTCTTGTTCAACAATATGAACAATTTACGATTCCGGAAGAGGAATCAATAGATAATGCTTTTGCTAAATTTAACACTATTATTACTAGCTTAAAAGCACTTGATGAAAGTTTTTCTAGCAAGAATTGTGTTAGGAAATTTCTTAGGGCTCTTCATCCTAAATGGCGCGCAAAAGTTACGGCTATTGAAGAATCAAAGAATCTAACAACTCTACCACTTGATGAACTCATTGGAAATTTGAAAGTTCATGAAGAAATAATAAAGAAAGATTCTGAGACGGTCAAAAGCAAAAGAGAACAAAATAGATCTATTGCGTTGAAGGCTAGAAAAGAATCTAGTTATGAAAATAATTCAAGTTTCGACAGTGAAGACGAAGAATATGCCATGGCCGTAAGAAACTTCAAGAAATTTTTTAAAAGACGAGGTAGGTTTGTACGACAACCACACGATGAAAGAAAGCCATTCCAAAAATATAAGGATGACAAAAATGGCAAAAGCGAAAGGAAATGTTTTAAATGCGGTGATCCAAATCATCTCATTGGTGAATGTCCAAAAGCGTCGAGAATCTATAATCAAAGAGCTTTTGTTGGAGGATGTTGGAGTGATAGCGACGAAGATGAAGAGAAGAAGACAAATGATGAAAAATGTCTTATGGCTAAAGCATCGAATGAGGTACTTTTCGAAACCGAATACTTTAGTAATGACCAATCATCATTAGACGAAAAAGACTTAGATAGTGAATATAGTCGACTATGCAAAGTAGGACTAAAAGTCATGGCTAAAAATAAAAGTCTAAAACAAGCTAGAATTCAATTAGAAAATGAAGTACTAGAACTAAAAGATAAAATATCTAGATTAGAAAAGGATAAGGAAGTTAGTGATGAATGCAAAATATGCCAAGACCTTAGGTTTGAAAATGAAAAACTTAAGGAAGAAATATCTAGGCTAAATCAATTTGATAATAGTAGTCACTCACTTAAGAAAATAATAAGTTCTCAAAAACCCTCCGGAGATAAAACCGGTCTAGGATTTAATTTTACCAAAGGATCTTCTAGTGAAACCAAACAAGTAAAATTTGTAAAAGCACAAGAGATCGAGTCGAAAGAAAAATTGGTAGAATCAAACTCATTTTCAAAACAAAAATTCATACTTATTAACAATACTAAAATTCCGATTGCGAGTGATGACGAGGTAAAACGTTTTTATAAACCTTCTTCAAAACCCGGAGTTAGATTTATTAAACCCAAAATGAGGTCTAAAACTCCTCCTCCGAGAAGAACTAATAGTCCTTATCCTCGGCCTAAAACACCTCAACCTAGAAGAGACCAAGGTAGACAAAATTATCCTAACACTAATCATGCAATGTGGAATCATCCACATCAACCAAGCTTCACTCAATGTGGAAGATGTTCACCATGCATGTGTTCGAATCAAATGAAAAACATTTGTGGAAACAATAATTTCGGATACATGAAACGTTAGGGACCAAATGGCTAAGTCGTCTCAAACTTTGAATTTTCGACATCTACAAACATTCCTTGTCTTTCGACAAATGGATTGAAGAGTTCATGATAGGATTCCCATGAATCCTTATCCTTAAAGCTTTCTACCTTGAAGAAATTGAAAAACTCATTTAAAGTCTAAGCCAAGAAACCATTGCTCGATTCCTTGGTGCCCTCGAACGAGGGGGAGCACACATCAAGGGGGAGCATTTATTCCGTCGATTTAACTAGCAATTTAGTCAGTTGTATTTATTCATTTTGGCTATATCCTTAATAGGATGCAGAGACTCTATTCATAGAGGGTCAACACAAGTGGTATCAGAGCCTGAAGAGAAACTCTGAATAAGAAGAAAATCAAATCAACTCTCATATACCTAAAACTAAACATGTCTGCATCATCTATCACAAGATGAAATTCCAACTCCACACCACCTCCACCATCATCACAACACAAACCTATAAACTCCTCATATCAAGTGTCTACATCACGCTTGCCTTTCTAAAAAAGGGCGTGATATTGATATCTTGGGCTTTGAAGATGGAGCAAATACTTGACCATTGCGACTATACATCTGGGAGGTTATACAAAATGGGAATGGTTTCCTGTTTCATCTAGACAGATACATCAGGGACAAATTTAAGATTTTGCCTACTAGGAACTGCTGAAGAGATTGTAGCCAGAGGACAGGAGAGAGAAAAGCAAGGACACTTGATTATGGCAGCCTACCAAGATCATCTTGTTAAGTACATAAGATGCAGATGCAAAAGAAATATGGGCAAGTTGCCATCAAATCTAGATTGGTGGAAATGAACGTATCCAAGAAGTTGCAAAAGTGTTTCTTGTAAGCTAACAGTTTAAAGGATTCTATGTATCCAATATAGAAGGACATTCACTACATGTCGATGACAGGTTCCTAAAGTCTTCTAGTCAGTTAGAGATTCATGGAGCAGGTGTATTACTGAGGTGATAATCAAAAGATTACTAAGATCTATTAGTACATTCTGATCTGGGCACAAGTTTCCCTAATTTGAGATACCATAAACAGGGGTAGACAGTCTAAGTTTTGGAAGATTTATACTATAATCTTAGGAGTCTTTGAAAGTGATATAAAAGGGCTATACTGCATATCATCTCTAGCCACACATAAGGTGCTTTTTGTTCATGTGAATACCTAATAGTACTAATGAAGTTTAAGTACGCTTATTGTGTTCCCAGTCTTTCTTGTAATAAAACACTATGTAGAACTAATCTTCATATACTCACTTCTTGCTAATCAATCTAGCTCGACCCTCATCTGGTCATGAGGGACTTGGCGCCAGTCTATTTCTAAGTATAACGTTGTTAACAGATTGTGATGAATATGACTTGAAGAAATGGAATTGAAGTGGCAAGTGGCATGATCGCAAATAGAGAATGAAAAAGTTTTACAAGATAGACTGGGAGGAAAGCTACAAATTGATTGCAAAATAACGTTGTTGGCTTTGATAAAACCCAAAGTGGAATGCTACAAATTTCCGACCAAACAGGGCATTTTTGATAGAGAGATATAGAAATTCTTGGGAAACTCAAGATAACAGGAGGGAGAGATGGCATGGAATCTTGGAAAAAGGATGGAAGCGAACTATTAGAAGGAGGATTCTAGGCATTGGTGACAATTGATGGACATGTTGAAGGTGTGGAGTGGACAAAGCATTCTGAGATGACAGTATTATGATTTGATGGCTTGCATACAGCTCAGGACTCAGCACAGAGGTAATGTCCATGTTTAAAATAAGTTGAACGAGTCTTATGCTTAATCATTAAAAGATTGTATGAGCTCAATAGAGATCAACTTAGTTGATGAAAGAATAGAATAAACTGCATTTTCTCAAGGTCTCTAAGAAAGTTGAAAGCACATTAGTTGATCACCCCCATACCTAAAAAATACTCATCACACAACAATCCCACACAATCACAAGGACACCTTTGATATGAACAAAATATAAAGTTTTCATGAATTAGATTTAGATGATAAACTGATGTTCTCAAATTCATAAGAAATGATTAGCTGAAGCTCAAAAGAAAAGTAGATTTAATGGAGAAAGTAGAATAAATTGGCCTAATTCTTCTAAAAATCTTAGTAAACTGCTAATATACCCAATGAGTGCTAATGATAAGTTTGGCTTGGGTTTGGAGTCACAGATATGTGGGATTTTGGAGTTTTTGAATGATAGTGTTGTGAGTGTTTTTATGTATTAAAGGTGCTGATATAGAAAACAACATGTGTATGAGAGGTTTGCGAATCGGAATGAAATGCTGGACACCTTACCCATGTCTGGGTGTTATATGCCCTCTGGACATGAATTGAAATAGTTTAACTAACAAGTTTTCTTTATGTCTATTTCAGACTATACCTAGTGTTTTTGGAAATCTCATTTATATGAGGTTTATGTTGTAATAACACAAAATAATAATTATCAATTAAGGAAATATTAAAATATCCCAATCATATTATAAACAGAAAGATATAGATTTATATTAACAATGGAGTTTAAATATAATCCCAATTCAAAAAAACAAATAATGTATTAAATTTAAGAACTTATAACTGTGAAAGACAAATAATAATTTATATATTTTAAGAATTACTGCTAGATAAATATCCCATTCAAGTGAATTTGATACTGGGAATTATACCTTTAGTACATAAACCTTCGGGATAGTGACTAAACCAGTTGTCATTGAATTTATTTTAGTATGTCAACCTAAGGTTTGGTCTGAGCTCCGATCATGGAGGAGTTATGTATCACGGTAGTGAGATGAGTGTGTGTGGTCTATACCAACAATACACAAGTAATACCTTGTTTTGGCTTTAACTAGCAAGTAACATAACTCTAGGAAAATGTTAAAAGTCAAGTTAAAACATTAGTCAAAAACCTAAAGTTGACAAGAAGATTTTGGGGTATGGGTTTGCTGACGTGATGTTTTATATGTGGTAGTCTTAATTCATTTGATCTGAGATTGTGATTTCTATGAGAAGAGGTTGGCAGAAAACTGACTTAAAAATGGTTGGGAATAATGTGACAAAGAAGTGAATAAACTAACCAATTTGTTCCTTCAGCAGTACTAACTAGATTTGTATAATTCCAGTTAATACTGCTTGAACTAGCATTACTAATAATATTAGTACTGCTAGGCAAAGTGTTAACAGGACAGGGGGGGGTGACACGTACTAACTAGTACTGCCATGAATGTTAAATCACTGTTAAGCAATTTGTGATAGAGTTAGACCAGCAAATGTTTTTCACAAAATCTATTCACAATCTTCTCAAGGCTTTCAAAAGGACAACAGTACTTCGAATAGATTTTTCAATACAAAAGGTTAATATGCTAAGGATAAAATGCAGTTAGTACTATTGGGGGGAACAAAGGGAAAACTTCTGTTCAGCCCTCCTAGCGGAGTCTGTCATTGGAGACCACCAAAAGGATACATTGGTGGATTCAAATACAATGTGGATCCAGTCCTTAGAAATTGTTATACTTTCCAGATTTAATCAGGCAGACTCAAAGCCAAACAGGCTTGGGTCCCTAAGAGGAATTAATCTTCTTTCTTTTAATGTGCAGGATTAGCCACATAGAGCTTTAAAGAATTTAGGAATTGTGATAGTGGATGTTCCAGGCTCATGACTGGAAACTAGGTCCTACCTTGTTGTGTTTCACAGACTTTAATGGCTGGCCACTTGTTGCTTTTGGAGGTCAGTAAATGTTTATATCATGGTATAAGGGTAAAATATACACTTGATGTTAGATTTGAGGAGGTGTGCTTTGTTGAAAGACTTCAGCATTTCAATTCTTTTCTATGTACACCAATGTGTGTCAAAAGAACAAGGTTCTGTTCCATTCAAGTACTTTCATGGGCATCTTATTGATTAAGTAGGTAGCAGTGAGTACACAATCTCCCCAAAACTTATCAGGCAATCCAAAATGAAACTTTAAAGCCCTTGCGGTATCTAACAAGTGCTGTGTTTCCTTTCTACTATAGCATTTTGCTGAGGTATGTACACCATAGACTTTTGGTGTACAATGCCATGTTTTCTAAGATAAGCCAAACACTCACTATTCACTATCTCTGTCCCATTATCAGACCTCAAAAACTTTGGTTTAGCATCAAAATAGTTTCCAATGTAGGCCAAGAAATTTGACAGAATAGACAATACTTGATCCTTAGTATGCAACAAATAAATCCAAGTACATCTAGAATAGTCATCAACTATAGTAAAGAAGTAATGAGGTCCATTTAAAGCCCCATGCTCTGTATGGTCCCCACAAATCAATATGAATAAGCTCAAAAGCAATCAAAGACTTAGTATGACTTTTAGGAAAAGGGAGTCTATGTTGTTTAGCTAACAAACAAGTTTCATAAGAAAATTAAGAATTATTTTGATGTTTACAGATATCAACATGAATTAGCTTGGACACATAAGTATGCCCAAGTCTAGCATGAAACAAATCAATGTTTACATGATTAGAATGCACCGCCTTATTATCAAAAGAAAACAGAACAGGTAAGGAAGGACTTTTGACAAAAGTGTTAGGATTTGAAGGCCTCTACAACTTAGTACTGCTGGTGTTAATTTACTACTGCTGGTTGAAGTTGATACTGCTACTAAAGATTGAAGAAAACAGACTAAGTAGTTAGTACTGTTAGTTAATACTTAGTACTGTTAGCTTATATAGTTAGTACTGCTATTATGATATGCATGAGTTAAAATAGGAATTGATATGTGTTAGGATTTATGTTTTCCTAACTTGGTACCGACAGTACAAATAGTTAGTACCGTTAGTTATAGTTAGTACTGATAGTACAAAGTGTTAAGTACTGATCAGTTAGTTAGTACCGTTAGTTAGAACATAGTTAGTACCGTTTAAGAGATATGTATGAGATATCTTAGGAAAAGATATGTATGCGTTTTGTAAGCCTGTTCTGTTAGGGTTTATCCTTAGTTTATAAAAGGATCCCTTTGGGCATAGTTAGAGACGACTTCAAGATATCTCATAGCAAAAATCATATCACAATAGTTAGTCATCTGTAATCATTCAAAGCAGATTAATAGAAGTTATTATTTAGTTCTACATTGTTTTTCTTAGTACTTGTGTTAAGATTCCGCATTAACACATAGTATTCATAATCAGTGTTTCTACATAGTCAGTTGTATTTATACATTTTGGCTATCATCCTTAATAGGCTGCAGAGATCTATTCCTAAGAGGGACTCACAAAAACACCTCAACCTATAAGAGACCAAGGTAGATAAAATTACCCTAACACTAATCACGCAATGTGGAATCATCCACATCAATCAAGCTTCACTCAATGTGGAAGATGTTTACCATGTATGTATCCGAATCAAATGAAAAACATTTGTGGAAACAATAATTTCGGATACATGAAACATTGGGGACCAAATGGCTAAGTCGTCTCAACCTTTGAATTTTTGACATCTACAAACATTCCTTGTCTTCCGACAAATGGATTGAAGAGTTCATGATAGGATTCCTATGAAGCCTTATACCTTAGAAGCTTTCTATCTTGAAGACATTGAAGAATCTAATTTAAAGTCTAAGGTCGGTCTTACTTTCCAATCTGTAAGATATAGGTCATAAGAAATATTTTGTGATTGCCATGATATTTTGTATAATTTTAGTCTTAGTAAATTTTAATAAGGGGGGTTTTTGGTTAGGTCTCTAGTAAATTCCATTTGTTGGTTTTCTAGCTTTGAAGAGATTTGTTCTCTATGACTATTCTTTCGCTGATAGATTATAGTCTTCGTCTACAAAATGGAAATCTTCTAGTACCAACATACAAACTCACGAAAAATAAAGAGAGCAGAGAGTGGTTGACATTTAAACATAGAAGTAGGATTTTTAGTCGCGCAAAGTATAGGACACACTATGGATGAAACAATACTCCCTTCGACCCCACGTTGTCTTCGGATATTGTAAACCATCATCCAAGTCTATCGAAATACTACTTGTTGATATTCTCAAATACGTTTGCTATGTTACTTATTTTTCACTATCCATTATTGTCTCTTCTCAAATCGAATCAATTAATTTTCTTTTCAAAGAAATTAATTCCTCCTCCTTGCAAGAAAACTCATCTCTAAATCACCTCACAAATTGAGTCTTGAAAGTATCTAAAATCCCCGGCATCTCCCCTACCATTGCCAAATTCTACAAATCCATTGAAAATCGCAACATTCACGAAGGTCGTGTTGTTGATCAAGCCTACTACAAATCCAACAACATCGAGCGTCTCTTCACAAACATTCGCTTCGATTGTCTCTTTAAAATCAACGAACCGATTGTTCCAAGATTTATTCTAGACTTCTATAGTCAAGTCACGGTTCAAACCGATGAATATGGCTATCTTGTCATCTCCTTTATGATTCAACATGAATTCATAACTCTCACTCTTGCTCAATTCGGTCAAATCCTCAAAATTCCTTACAACGGTCAAGCCGTTTTCACCAACGAGTGGGACCTTGCATCTCTTGAGTATTCTCAAGAAACCGAGGGACCATATTCCACCGACCTTCCTACTCCCGACGACATTCGTCGACTTCTTGAATTGGAACGTGTCATGGTAGACCGTACCATTAAGAGTCAAACCGTCACTCTTACTCCAAATCAAATCCTCACTAAAGAACTAAGCCCTGACATGAAGCAATGGGAAGAACTCATTCGAGAGAATATGTTCGGACTAGGAGGACATCGGGACCATCTCCCCGCTTGTCTTGCTCACATGTTGTATTGTGTTGTTGTCGAGGAACAATACAATCTTGCTTACTTCTTTGTCAAAAGAATCGAATATGCTAGAGCTAATCCAATCGCAAATCTTCCATATGGCATGTTCTTGACTCGTCTTTATCGACACATCATGGAAGCATATCCTCATCTCGACAATGGCATTTATGACATTGTTGATCGAGTTATGCGTCCTCTTACTCTTAAACAAACTCAACGACCTCAAAGTGATCGTGGCAAGGCACGCCATTTCGTCTCATCTTCATCTTCTCATCATCATGGCACTTCATCTCATCAACATGATGATGTCAAAACTTCTCGTGCAAGTACCCCATGTCCTACCACCTATCTTAACTCTATTGATCCACTCAACTATCAAAACTACCAATTTCCTTCCGCTTCTGAACAAACCGATGAAACTCTCTTTGAATGACAAACCGCCTTGCTTAACCAAACGCAAGAAATGCATAAGGAGATGGGCAGAGGTTTCAAGTCATTTGGAAAGGCACTAAAAGGAGTGTTTAGCAAGAAGAAGAAGAAGTGGAGACATAGGAGTGAAGTGAACTAGATGGCTAAATGTAGTTTAAGACAATTTTTAACTTAATTATGTGTATGTTATTAACAACTTGTGTGGTGATCATCCGATATATTCGGAAAGACTTATGTGTTGGTTATCTTTTAGGTACTTGTTTGCTATGATGCCTTAAACCTTTGGTTGTTTTATTAAATCAACTAGATATGACACTTTGGTTTCATGACTCAATGTGTTTATTATATGTTATATGATTAAATGTGCTTATAAAACTCTATAGGGCTTGCTGCAAATAAACCACCAAAACAAAAATACTCTCACAAGAATTCTGAGAAAAATCGTTTTTCTGTGAAAAATGGAACCAACAGTGGGTGGCCCCCTTAATTCATAAGGGCCGCCCCCTTAATTTTAAGGGGACTGCCCCCTATTTAAGGGGACCGCCTATAGTATCTCACGGGTAAAACAGTTTTTTTTCTGCTTTTTTTGCCCTATTTTACCTAGTATCAGCTATATTTGCCCAGAATGCTTGAAAATTTTTGGAATACCCTAAACTTATTTAAATTTATTCCATTTTCAAACAAATCTCTTCCCATAAATTCCCTCCAAATGCATATCACTAATTTACCATCTCTCTTATTCATTATCAACCACTATAAACCTCCATGATCTCCACTAGAGCCTCTATTTCCAAAGTCTCTAAGAGGCCAAAAATCAACATCATTCCACCAAAACAATTGTTTTTGGATTTAACCCAAGATGACACAACAACTCCATCACCTAAACTCCCAATTTCATCACCTAGTGCTCCTAATGCACCCTCCAAAACACCATAAACTAAAGATACTTCTTCATCTTCAATTGACTACATACCCAAATCACCAACCTCATCCACATCACTTTCACCAAATGATTACTTGAACCCACCAACATCTCCTCCTCTAAGAGTTTCTTTACCACCTCCAACTCAAGAAAATGCATCAATAGACATCACTCTTACTCTTTCCCCAATTACCCCACTTGATGTCCAATTTGATACTCCATCACCTTCATCACCTATCATTGAGCATCCTATTCCTTAGAATTTACTTGAAGCACATAGTAACTCATGCCTTTGTTGTATCCACAACCGAACCCTCATCTTTGGGTTAAGAGATGAACTTTAATATATGTTTTCATCTACTGAACATATGCTCTCAAAACCACCAATTATCATCACACCACCTCCACCATCCTCCCCAAACTAAACATACTCTATGTTTAGTCTCTTAAATAATTAATCATCCACCATTTTGCAAGAAAGTCCTATGAAGCTTTACTAGTTATAGGACTTTTTGTAGTTTTAATTTCATGTATGTTAGCATGTTATTTTCCTTATGTATGCATGAGTGTGTTTCACACACTATTTTAATTTTAATGAATGATCATTGTTGGTTGTATGCCATATTTTTCTTCCTTGCTACATGTTAGAAATATTTGTATTGTTCTAACCTAATTTGTAACCAAGAAACCATAGCTTGATTCCTTGGTGCCCTCGAACGAGGGGGAGCACACATCAAGGGGGAACACTTATTCTGTCGATTTTACTAGCAATCCTTGACGATGCCTTTTTGATTCTACAAAAAGGGGGAGAAATAACATGAAACTCACTAAATACTTGTTTAAAAATAATTTTATATTTAATGAGTTTAAAATTTTGTAATCATCAAAAAGGGGGAGATTGTTGATAAAATATAATGCCATTAATAATATTTTTCCACATCTTTACATTTTGATAATCACAAAATATAAAAACGTTCAACGTAAAATTAAATGTAACCAAGTATTTAGTAGTAAATTCTCATTTCAACAATTACATCACTTAAAGGTATGAATAAACAAATTCTTAATGCATTTTATGATCAAAGGAAATTTTATTCAACCTCAAACTTTTATAAAATGGTGTAAACATTTTTATAAACTTACAAAACATTTTCTACAATTAAAAGAAATGTTTTATTCAAAATAAGCATTTTGAATTTCAAATTTTCGAACCTAAAACAGCTAGAAAAGGTCCAGTAAACACCTCCCTGAATAGGAAAAAAGAGGAGCGTCTAAAAATGGTCGGCCCCCTTAAATACGTGGGTGGCCCCCTTAATTATAAGGGGGCCGACACCCTATTTAAGGGTACCGGCCATAGACTCCACTCCTCCAGTTTTCCCTATAAATACTAGACTATTCCCCAACATTTTTCTCACCTTTTGCACTCATTCTTTCTGTTCTAAAATAGCCCATACATCTCTCTAAATCCTTTGATCATTTAATCATAAAGCTTTGTTTCCAAGTGATTCAAGGTTAATCCCTCAAGTGCAAGAGAAGAATACTTCCATCATTAAGTGAAGAAGTATTACACTTTAGTGTGCATAGCAATCTTGTTGCATACATATCACATATTTGTAAATCAATTGTATATCTTGTAAGTTGTGTGTAGTAGCTAGATCTTTACGATCTTTGTAAGTATAGTTAGATCGTGGTGATCTTAACAAGTAGTGTTAGATAGTTGTAATATAAGTAGTGTGGTGAAGTGAAGTTTTGAAGTTGTGAAGAAGTTGTGAAGTTGTGAAGAAGTTGTGAAGAAGGTGTGAAGTTGTGAAGAAGTTGTGAAGTTGTGAAGAAGTGAAGTAGTCGTGAAATTGTGAAGTCCGTAAACCAATTGTTAAGTTGTGTGGTGATGATATGGTTCTAGCTAAGATTAGAACTCGACATCTAGCTTTGTGTCGTAAATCGGTGTAAGCAACGTTGTGTACGGTTTTCTCCGCCATAAGGGAGTTTGTTGACATAGTGAAGAAAACTCTCGAGTTTGGTGCTCGGGGAGTGGAGTAGGGCGAAGAGGTGCTTCGTTACCGAACCACTATAAATCCTCGTGTTGTGGTTTGATCTTTCCAACTCTTATCTTTTATTTGCTTCTACTTATTTACATTGTTCATATTGTGCAAGTTTTGAATTCACAAAAAGTTGAATCTAAGTTTTTATAAACAAACATAAATATTAAATCAAAAAAGCGGTAAACTATTCAACCCCCCCCCTTCTAGTTTTCCACATCCTCCATTCCGTCAAAGGAACCCTTCTTGAAGAAGAAATCTTTTCCGAATATGATGAATTCATGGCAATGACTGACGATGAAAAATCTGAATCTGAATTCGATACCAAAGAACCACCATTCGAAAAAATCACCATCAACGCCGATTATAAAATCAAAACATCTCTCGAAGAACCTCTTACAGATCTTGAATTAAACCTCTTCCTGATAACTTGGAATATGTATTCTTGGAAGAACCATCTTTCCTTCCTGTAATCATATCATCTAAACTCTCTGCTCAAAACAAAAGCAAACTTGTATCCGTCCTTAAAAAACATAAGGAAGCCTTTGCTTGGAAAACGACAGATGTTGGTCCTGGTTGTAGGATACCTCTTGTTGAATCCCACTTCAATAGTTTGAATTCCTTAAGCTTGTTTAAGGTTTAGTTATATTAGATAAATCTAACACAACTATAGTAGAACTTTTGTTAAGTGTATTAAAGATTATACGGAATCTAATCTTTAATATTAGAAGAATTCTTAATGAAACAGTAACACAAAACAATATAATTCAACAATAAAAGCTCCAATGTTATTAAGAATAATACGAATACTCTTCTAGTATTAGGGTTACAAAACCTTGAAGCTAAGAACAACACTTATCAAATCGTAAAAACATATAAAAACCATATTAAACTCTATACCCTAGGACCTCCTTTTATACACCAAGGAGTCCTGGTTGATTTACAATATATTCCTAAAACTTAGAATATTCTCTATGATCTATTCTATAAATAAGTAATACTTATCACGTAAGTAATCTTGATCTCCAAACAATCTTTATCCTTTCTTCTGTCTTTATCCTTTTTCTGACAGTAAAAACTCTTTCAGTAGTCTTAATATTTAAGCAGTAGTAACTTATACACCAGCAGCATTAACTGAGCACAAGCAGTAGTAACTACTTAGAATATTTTCTTCAATCTTCACCAGCAGTACTAACTTTATACTAGTAGTACTAATATATACTAACATGTATAACTATGAACATAGCAGTACCAACTTATACTAAGCAGCACTAACTACTTACATATTTTTCCATTAAAGTTAATGAACAACACAACTTTTAGCTTAGCAGCAGTATCACAAACCTAAGCAAGCAGTACTCTAATTATCAAGAAGTCTTTTAATCCCTAACAATCTTCCCCTAAACTTGATATCGTTCTATCAAACTCAAGTTCTCCCATTGACAAGCCTTCATTAATCCACCAAGAGGATGCTCTAAAACACTTCATTGATCTTAAAGCTGTTTTGTGAGAATTTAAGAAATCGGATATTCCATTTCATTTAAATAAACAACCTGAAGAGACTCTTTGTTCAAGTATCTGAATTGTAGCATGTGAAAGGGTATCTCCTTTCTACCAACAAATGAATATGTACACATGTTAGCATACCTTTGATGAATAACTCTACATAAGTCATATTAGCTTCCACATTCCCCAATGGTAAAACACTGTCGGTAATCCTATTGATTTTTTCCATAAGTAGTGATCTTAGCAGCGCTCGTTTTGGCGCTCGTGCGGAGGGACTTATCTAAGTCAAAGAGCAAATGCGTCATCGAAAGTGAGGCGCGAATCATGAGTCGCGATTATATATGGCACTAGTGTTCTTATGCCAACGGAACTGCGCATTGATAGTAACAGAGGATGAGGTCGCAGAACTGATGTTCTCTCAGTGGAGGCGGCGTCGAGGGCTGGGCGGACATGGCTGACAATAAATCTTCTAAATATTGCATGTCAAAACTTTTAAGCATTTAACTAAAGACCCTGTACATTATTTGATAGTAGATATTTTCCTTCTTTATGGATCTTCCAGTTAACAATAGTTAGAGGCTTAGTAGCTAAAGGTATAGCATTAATTGCAACCTCTTCTTCATATGGAATGACTTGCATTAGACTTTGAAGCTCTACTGTCTCTGTATCCTCATCCACCTTCTGCTTCTTAATACTTTCTTGTTCCAGCTCAGTGCCTGCTCTCTTTGAACTACCTTCCATCACTTCTGCTTTAGCTTTCTTTAAATTCTCTTCCACCAACTCAGTTCTGTAGTCAACAAAGGTATTCACCCTTTTCATTGCTTTGTCAAACAATTCTTTGAATATTAGCAAAGGAATTATTCTTCAAACTTTTAGGCTTCCATCCTTCCATGTTTTTTAGATATAGTATAGCATGATACTCCTTTGTTGAGCTCTGTGTTGGTGGGTTTGTTCTCCTTCTCTTCTGCTCTCTTAGCTGCAAAAATGTTTTCTTCTTTGTTCTAAGAATTGTACACATAATCTTGCCTTTTCTTTATTAGTTAATTCTTCTTGCTCTTGAGCTTGCAGTCTTTAAGCCAACTGATAATCAACTTTAATTTTAGCATGAACATCATCCCAAGCTATGTTGGCTTCTTTAATTTGTTGAGCTTTTTCTCTGGCAAGCCTTTCTTCTTCTTTTTCAGCTTGTAGCTTGAAGGCAATTCTTTTATAAGCCTGAGTAGGATCTTTCTTAGACATTTTCTTTCACAAGTCTAGGTTCAACCATTTTTGCATTAACCTTGTCTTAAACCTTGAACTGTGATGGTTTGTTGTAAGAAATGTGTGTAGGTGCTTGCTCCTGTTCAAGAATAACAATCCATTTATCCTTGGCGTTGTTGCTAGCAACTGTAATTGTTGTAGCAGCAGTTGTTGTAAGTGTTGGTGTTGTTGGCTTTCTAAAAGCAATGCCTTGAGTTGGTAGTTTAGCACTTTTTAGTTCAGTAAGTACTTTAGCCAAAGTAATCTCATCATCAGTTATAACAGTTGTTGTAGTTGTAGTTGTAGCAACACTAACTGGAATTGTACTGGCAGTACTAACTGTTGTAGCAGCAGCATTAACTGTTTCTTCAGCAGCACTAACCAACTTAGTCTTTTCAATAACAGCAGTAACTTCTTCAACCACACTTCTTGTTTCCTCGACAGTTTTAACAACATCTACATTGTCAACAATCACCTCATCACCATCTAAGTCATTAACACTAAACATATCTTTATCAGTGTGAACATTGACCAAGTAAATGTCTTTATTAACATCAATATCAGCTATCATCCCCTATTTGGATGCATCCTCTTCACCCAAACCTTCATATTTAGAGGATTCTGCCCTAGTACTCAAACCAACTTTATAAAGTCTTTTCAGCTTATGAGTTCTTGACCTATCCTTCTTTTCAAGCTTCTTGACCCTCCTTTTCAAACTTGCAATCTCATTAGCTTGAGTGGTCTTTGTAGTCTCCAAATCAAGAACCCTTTGTTGTAATTGGTAAATAGTTCCATCAATTCCTGAAGTTTCAGATAATATTAGAAATATAAAAAATATATTAAAAAATAAAAAATTTTATCCTCACCACTTCAAAGTATGTTACCTCTTACGAGCAGTGGATCATTGGAAATTTTAGATATATTCTCAAACCTAGTTTGAGCAATGATATCCCCTATGGTTTCTTGGCGCCTGGGACCACTACCTGAAATAGTTTCTATGGAACTTGGTTCATTAAGTGTTGCCTTGGATTGGGTCTTATTGATGTTACCACTGTCCTGCTCTGCATCTAAGCTAGTAGCAGTAGTGGCAGCCCTTTCCAAACTATCATCCATCTTCTCATTAACATCCTCATCTGCTATACTAGTTGTAGGACCACTAGGCTGAGGTACCTTAGTGTCCTTTCTCTTTGGCCTCCTAGGTTTTTGAGACTTTTGGGGTTGAGATGTTGATGGTTGAATAATAGTGGGTGTGTGATGGGGATCAGTTGGCATTGCTGAACCTTCACATATTTCTTCTTAAATGTGTACCACCATGGTTGGAAATAAGGGTGTGACTCTATCAGAAAATCCTTTCCCTACCCTTTTCATACTCCCAGGTATCTTCTTAGTGTGAGAGGGAGCAATATAAATTCAATCATGAGTTGCCATCCCTTCTAGTTGCTTATCCAAAAACACTTGTACAAACCTCCGATACATCAAAAATTTGCCTGCATTATCCAAGTTCTTCACCATACTTTCAAAAATGTATTTTGAAAAGTTAAACTTTTGGTTTGTAGCTAAACAGATAATTACAGAAGCCATAGTGCTACTAAACTCATTCCATGCAGTAGTCTTAGAACTTAAGCATTATAGAATAGTATAAATAAGGAATTTCCATTGTGGGAAAAAGAATGCTTTATAGAAAGTGAGTTTTTGTGAAACCTGCTCATACCTCATTAATGCAAGTTGTTCAAAGATGGTAGCATTGGGTAGACAATCAACACCTTCAGCATCTTCCAGTTGAAGATCTCTTCTTACAATCGACTCAGTAATGATGATCTTCTTTCCATCCACTAGGGCTTGTAACTGTACTTTCCCATTGATAGTTTTCGCCTGACGTAGCCAGAATTTGTTTAATGCAGAAGTAATTTTGTAGGATGATCAGTTTAGTGCATACTTTATAGTGTGTGCATTAAGAAAATCCACTATCTGCTCAAACCCTTCACTTTCAGCGGGTTTAGACAAAAACGCAACCATGTTATGAGTATCATCAAACTTTAGGGTCGTCATTGTGTTGGGTTTTAATGATGGCTGATAAAATTTAGTTTGGGTTTATGATTAAAGCGTATATGAAAAAGTGAAATTGATTAAATGAGTAATTGAAACTCTTAATCGAAGTATTTATGAAAATACCCTCAACAGCATTAACCATCACCAGCAGTAGTAAGTTTATGCCTAGCAGCATTAACTTTCACCAGCAGTAGTAAGTTTATGCCTAACATCATTAACTTTACCAGGCAAAGTAGTTATGCCAAGGCACATTTAACTTTCACCAGCATTATAACTTCCAATTTCCATTCAAAACACTCTGTCTGTTTTTAATATATTCAACTCTCTTTTTGTTTTTTAACTCACCACATCTCTTAATTTTTTTCTCACTAAATCACTTCGTCTGTTTTTAATATATTTAACCCTCTTTCTGTTTTTCAACTCACCACTTCTCTCAATTCCTTTTCTCCCTAAATCACTCTGTTTGTTTTTAATACAGCTCTTTTTCATCATCAATCTAACACATTTCTTTGCGTTTCCTGCAAAATGTTAGTCCAAAAACCAAGAAAATACAAGCCATAGAAATTTTCTCAATTATCACAATATTAATTATACCAACAGTATTAAGTATAACTAACATCATAACGCACATTATTAAGTAAACCAGCATACTAATTATACTTAACAGCAAAACTTAAATGACATGAATAACATACTAAATCATACAAACTTTACAAAACATAAAGAATAAAAGATTTTAGAGATTTAACATTCTAATACTAACAAACAAATATTGAAAATCTATCTTACATCAAAAGCTTGGAAGCAAATCTGCAACATCTTGTCACTTATGGTTTTAACCATTTGAATCAATTTCTTTTCATTGCAATCTCTAATAAAATGATGTCTGATCTCTATATGCTTTGTTTTTGAATGAAAAACATGATTTTTAATTATGCAAATAGTACTGTTATTGTCAATAAAGATCTTGGTATGCATAAAATTATACCCATAATCAAGTAGTTGATTTTGAATCCAAAGCACTTGTCCACAGCAACTTGAAGCAGCCACATACTCAGCTTCTGTTGTGGAATTTGCAACCACTGTCTATTTCTTGCACTGCCATGATATTAATCTACATCCAAGGAATTGACAACCTCCTGTTGTAGACTTCCTATCCAAGCTTGCTCCAGCATAATCACTATCAGTGTATGCTACCAAATCAAAAGGAGAATCTTTTGGATACCAAAGGCCCAATTTTGGTTGACCTTTTAAGTACCTAAAAATCTTTTTCACAACATGAAGATGTGAAACCTTTGGATTGACTTGGTATCTAGCACAGGCACATACTGCAAACATGATGTCAGGTCTTGAAGATGTGATCAATGAACCAATCATTGACCTATACATATAAACATCCACTTCTTCACCATTTTCATCCTTGAGCAGAGGCTTTTGAGTTTCCATTGGTGTGCTTGCAATCTTGACTTCTATAAACCCAAATTTCTTTAAAATTTCATCAACATATTTGTCTTGACTAATAAATATGTCATCCTTCTTCTGCTTCACTTGTAATCCCAAGAAGAATGTAAGTTCTCCCATAGAACTCTTCTGAAATTTCTCATGCATCAACTTCTCAAATGTAATGCATAGCTCCTTCTTTGTTGAACCAAAGATGATATCATCCACATAAAATTGCACTAGTAAAATATCACCTTTGTGCCTTTTGATAAATAAGGTCTTGTTAATTTTCACTCTTTGAAACCCACTGTCCAACAGATATGTTGACAAGGTTTCATACCAAGCTTTAGGAACTTGATGTAGTCCATACAGTGCTTTTTCAACCTTGTATACTCTATCAGGAAAGTTTGGATCTTAAAATCCTAGTGGTTGATATACATACACCTCTTTTTCAATCTTACCATAGAGAAAAGCACTTTTTACATCTATTTGATACACCACAAAATCTTTAAATGAAGCATAAGCTAAAAATAGCCTAATTGCTTCAATTCTTGCAACAGGGGCAAAGACTCCATCATATATCCTCTATCCAGCTTGGATCCTTCAATGCATGAATTACCTTTTTGGGTTCTACTTGTGATAAAAAGCAAGCAAACAAGTAGTTTTAAAGGTCTTTATTGTTTGTTCTTTGTTGAATAGTACTAACAAACCCATGTTCCT
>BQNB010041842.1:0-46507 GCA_026074375.1 Tanacetum coccineum
TATATAAACTTTCCATTACTTGTAAACCCTTATTTTAAACATATTACTAGTAAACCTAGGTGGTGATTAACATATATATCAAGTATGTAAACATGTAAATGAATAATGAAGATGTTAAAGCTTAAATAGACCTTAGAGATGAGTAGTAGGATGATGAACACAAGCTTATACTTAAGCTTTAACCCAATGAATCAACCACAAGATCAAACCCTAATTAGGAAAACCCTAATTATATTTCTTGTATACTTCTTGTTAATCACAAACCCAAGCTTCCAATGCACTTGAATGATCTTAGATATACTTAGAATGAATGCTTGAATGCTTGAAATGAAAATTGTATGGATACCCTAATAATTAAATGTGAGTCGTGGGCTTTTAGTAGGGAAAGGGAAGAGTTTTTGCTTGGTTTACTTACTAGTGTGAGTTGTATGTATTTATGAACATAAGACTTTCCTTATATAGTAACTAGGAATGCTCAAAACAACCTTAAACCAAACCATGAGTATGTAGTGGTTTAGGGTACAAGAAAAAGACTTCTCCTCCTCCCAAGACACTAGGAACGGCCAAGATAGGAGGAAAGGTACAAGTGACAAGCTAATTTATGGAGAATTGGGGTTGTAAGTGTACTTGGCGGTCCTATAACTAGATGATGGTAACAATAGTGGGAGATTTATGATTTATTTCATGTGGATACACCTTGTATCCGGTCATAGGTGATAAATGAGTAAGATTTGAGTTAATTTTTATATATTGGGTGAAAAAGTGGGTATTTGTTTGAGTATAGATGGGTATTGGTGCTTTCTGATATGCCTAAATGTATTTTATTGCGAAACATACGCGTTTTACGTAACCAATAAAAATAAAATATGAAAAGTTATAAATTATACTCTAAATAATTCTATAACACTTGCTTGATGTAAACTTTAACTTGTTTGGTGTCCTTTTACGTTGAATGATGATTTTTAGTTTACGCGATTTAACTATACGATAATAATTAAAAGTAAACGCGCAAAAGCCTAAAAATAAATAGTGGAATAAATGAAGTCGTAAATAACTTGAAAATGTGAAATGTTACAGTCTCCATCCATTAGAAGAGCCTTGTCCTCAAGGCTCAAGTTGCAACACTTGATGAAGGTACGAGTTTAGTGAAGAGATGCGGATACTTCTTTTGAAATTGGTCTTCGCGTTGACAATTGGGATATGGCTTTTCTTCAACCGTTTGACTTCTCGATCCATGATCTCTACAGGTTCTTCCACAAAACGAAGCTTTTCATCCATATGGAGTCCTTTCAACGGAACGGCTAATGGTTCGTCAGAATAACATTTCTTCAAGTTGGATGCATGAAATGTATTGTGAACCCTGCTCAACTCTTGAGGAAGCTCAAGCTTGTAAGCAACGGATCCAACCTTTTCCAGCGCCTTGAAAGGTCCAACATATCTAGGGTTTAATTTCCCCTGTTTGCCAAAATGTACGACCCCTTTCTAAGGTGAAACTTTGAGCATAACCCTATCCCCAACTCAAAACTCCATCGGCTTACGCTTTAAATTGGTGTAACTCTTTTGTCGGTCATGAGCAGCTTGCATTCTCTGCTTGATCTGAATGACCTTCTCAGTTGTCTCTTGGACCATTTCTGAACCGGTGAGTTGAATTTGTCCGACCTCGGCCCAACAAATAGGTGAACGACACTTTCGACCGTAAAGTGCCTCAAAAGGTGCAACCTTGATGCTAGCATGATAACTGTTGTTGTAAGAAAACTCAACTAGTGGGAAATGTCTAACCCAACCATTTCTAAAGTTAATCACACAAGCACGTAGCATATCCTCGAGAGTTTGGATAGTTCTCTCGATTTGTTTGTCCATTTGCGGATGGTATGTAGTACTCATATCCAAGCTAGTACCCAAAGTCTTCTGAAGTGATCTCTAGAAATTTGATGCGAACCTAGGGTCACGATCATAAATGATTGAGACGGGTTTTCCATGCATCATGACTACCTCTTTCAGGTATATTCTTGCCAATTTCTCCATGGAATCAATTTCTCTCATTGGCATAAAGATTGCAGACTTAGTAAGTCGGTTAATAATCACCCAAATGATGTCATAACCTTGCGACGACTTAGGAAGCTTTGTGACAAAATCCATTGTGATGTTATCCCACTTCCATTGGGGTATCTCGGGTTGTACCAACAAACCCGATGGCCTTTGGTGTTCGACTTTGACCCTAGCACATGTCAAACATTTGCTAACATAGGTGACGATGTCGGCTTTCATATTGGGCCACCAATATAGCTTCTTTATGTCTTGGTACATCTTGTCAGAACCTGGATGGATGAAGTATTTTGATTTGTGGGACTCATGCATGATCACAGTCCTCAAGTCACCATAACATGGCAACCAACTCCTGTCGTTTAAGCATAAGGTTCTGTCAGCGCGGGGTTCCAACTTTTCCTTCTGTATATCCTTCCTGATCATACCACCTACATCTTCGTTCTTAAGATTCTCTGGTTTTTGTGCTTCGGTCTGAGCATTCAAGATTTGTTTGGGAAGATCCAAACCAATAGTCATCACTAAGGCTCAGACTCTTAATGGTTTAATTCGCTTTTTCCTGCTCAAAGTATCAGTAACAACATTTGCTTTCCCCGGGTGATAACTAATCTTACAATCGTAATAACTGAGCAACTCCAACCAACGACGTTGCCTCATATTCAACTCCTTTTATTTAAGTATGTGTTGTAGAATCTTATGATCTATGAACACCATACACTTGGTTCCATTCAATTAGTGCCTCCAAATCTTTAGAGGAAACACCACTGCACCAAGTTCCAAATCATGAGTAGTATAATTTTTCTCAGGAATCTTCAACTGTTGTGATGCATAAGCAATCACCTTCTTGTTTTGCGTCAATACCTCACCCAATCCTTTATGCGACGCATCGCAATAAACAATGAAGTTCTCAACTCCTTGAGGGAGAGCTAAGATAGGTGCGCTATACAACCTATTCTTCAATGTTTGAAAAGCTGCTTCTTCCTTGTCACCTCATTCAAAGGCGACTTTCTTCTGAGTGAGTTTGGTCATTGGCTTAGGGATTTTTGAAAATCCTTTAATGAATCTTCGGTAGTATCCAGCAAGACCTAAAAATTGACAAATCTCCGTTGGTGTTTTAGGAGACACCCAATCTTTGATAGATTCGATCTTGGCAGGATCCATGTGAATGCCTTGGCAGTCAATCACGTGCCCAAGAAATTAAACCTTAGGAATCCAAAATTCACATTTTGAAAATTTAGCATATAACTCCTCCTTCTTAAGCAGTTCTAGAATTGCCTTAAGATGTTCTTCATGTTCCTTCTTATTCTTTGAATAAATAAGTATATCGTCGATAAAGACAATTACAAACTTATCCAAGTATGGTTTGCACATGAGGTCTATGAATACCACAAGTGCATTTGTCAAACCAAATGGCATCACCTGGAACTCGTAATGACCATACCAAGTCCTAAATGTCGTCTTTGGAATATCCTCTTCTCGTACTTTAAGCTGATGATAACCCGATCGCAAGTCTATCTTCGAATAAACACTGGATCCTTATAGTTGATCAAACAAATCATCAATCCTTGGGAGAGGATAACGATTCTTCACCGTCAGCTTATTCAATTCCCGGTAGTCAATGCACATCCAGAATGACCCGTCCTTCTTTTTGACAAACAAGACCGGAGCTCTCCAAGGTGAGGAACTGGGTCTTATAAAGCCCTTGTCGGATAGTTCTTACAGTTGTTCTGACAACTCTTTCATTTCAGAAGGAGCTAATCGATAGAGTGCTCGTGCTACAGGTGCATCATTGGGCATCAAATCGATTTAGAATTCCACTTGTCAAGTCGGTGAAATACCTAAAAAATCTTCAGGAAATACTTCTAGAAAATCAGGAACGATTGGTACGTCCTCAAGTCGCTTCTCCCCCGACTTGTCTTCAGTCTCCTTCATAGTAACATATGCCAAAAAGACATTATGTCCTTTCAACAAATATTTATGAGTTTTTGTGCATGAAATGATGTTCTAACGAGTCCCGTTTCCCTGATTACCTCCGTCACCATGAACAATTAAGGTTTCATTTCCCCAAGGAATACGAATGATCTTCTCGGCACAATCAATGACAGCGTGGTACTTTGACAACCAATCCATACCGATTATGACATCGAAGCTACCAAGTTCTATGGGTATTAAGTTGATGTTGAATAGATGGTTTAAGAAGTTTAATGTACAACCCCGGATGATAGTGTTTATCCTAATTATTTTCCCGTCGGCTAGTTCTACATCATAATAATGGTCTAAAGTAGTTGGTGTGATATCAATTAGGGAACTAAATGTAGTAGATACAAAACTTCTGTCGGCACCAGTATCAAATAAGATAGAAGCATAACGGTCGTTTAGAAGGAATGTACCCGTAACAACGTTAGAGTTCGGGTTTTTTCCCGCATTGCCCACCACATAAAGATTTGTTGGAGCATTGCCATTCCCACCTCGATTACCAAGGTTTCCATTCTTCAACTTCAGACAGTCTTTTGTGAAATGTCCCTCAACACCACACTCATAGCAAGTGACAACATTCTGAGTTGTTCTGGAGTTCCCACGATTGTTATTATTACCATTGAGACCAAAACTCCTACAGTCACAAGCCAGATGACCGATCTTCTTGTACTTATTACACCTAGGAGCACATGGTTCTTTTATGGTGATAGTTGCATTTTGTACACAAGGGAAATGATCCCGTGTACTCCCTCTTTTCACTATGCCCAGCAGTGTAAGCCCTCCTAGTGTTATGTCTCTTGTTTTGTTGTTGGTGCCCCTGATTGTTTCCAGCATTAAACTTCAACTACCTCTTTTGCTTAGCTTGCCTTTTAGTAATAGTGAGGACTTTTTAATCCATCTAATCATTCGCAAACTCAATTGCTTTCTCCATCGTCTTGGGTTGATATGACATTACATTTCCCCGAATCATATCTGGAAGTCCTCCAACATATTTCTCAACTTCCTCCGATTCCTCATGGAACATCCTTCCACACATCAGTGCAAGCTCTTGAAAATGCAGAGTGTAACTTGCGACATCAGTACCTTTTACTTTTAGGTTCTAGAGCTCAATTTCTAACTTCTTGATTTCACCCCTTGGGCAGTATTTGACTGTCATCATCTTCTTTAGTGCCTTCCAGTCCATAGCATAAGCAACATCTTGAGTGACAATCTTCATGTGGGAGTTCCACCATGTTAGAGCATTTCCAAGGAAGGTGCAAGTAGAAAACTTAACTTGGTTCCCCACAGCATAGTTGCTGATATGGAACACTGATTCCATCTTCTCGAACAATTGTGATAGCACAACCACTCCTTCAGTACCCTTAAAAGTAAGGGGCTTGCAATTAAGAAAATCCTTGTACGTATACTCACAGGGAGTGCATACAGTTCCTCTAATTCCAGTGTTAGAATTGTGGCTTCCGTCGCCATGACCATTAGTGCTATTTCAAAGAGTTTCATGGTTAGCAAGTGCCGTAGACACTCTTGCTTTGATTAGTTGTTCAACAACAGCAGCTGTCATAGGGGCAGCAGCTGCAGCAGCAACAGCTCTTGCAGCAACAGCAACAGCCCTTGCAGCAGTAGCAACAACCCTTGCAGTAGCAGCAGAGGTTCTTCTTGGCAACATATTATTCTAAATCACAATAATATAAAACACGTGAGTTTTCATAAACATCACAACATGACATGGGTACAACATATATACAACAAGATCACATCATACAGTGATTACATAACATGACTGTGAGCACAACACATAACAGAATTGCGATCGACATAACATAATACAACACATTATATATAACATGATCACATCATACAGTGATTATATAACATGACTGGGATCACAATACATAAGATAATTGAGATCGACATGACATAATACAACACATCATATATAACTGTGAAAACATACATGATTGTCTGATACAAGAAATGAAAAATATAAATCCTACTGCCGTGCTAGTTGGGTATAAAACCCATAATACTTAGTCGGCTAACATAATGATAGCTATGAATATGACATGAAAATGTAAACCTAGGCAGAACTACCAGCGCCCTAGGGATCATCTGCATGAGTCTGATCTCTAGCCTGAAGTGCCTGAATCTGTCCTAGAGCCGCTGACAACTGTCCCTGTAGCAATGAAACATGTGCAATCAATGTTGCCGTCAATGACTCCTGTGAAGCGATACGGTAATCCGGAATCTGGGTGTGAGTCCTATAGGCCTGCAGCTCATAGTGAACTGCTGAACTTAATCCTACTGAATGTGCCCAAGCCTCTTGAGAAACTAGAGCCTTCTGATCCAACAGTCGTACAGTCTTATGGTGGAACTGACTATCCCCGATCAATACGTCAATTATCTATGATAGCTGAGTCTGTCTGTCCTGACCATCCTCGATCACAGCATAAATATCCTGAGTGTCCTGCTCCTGCACCGTAGCAAGCTCAGTCACTCTAGCATTGACCCCCTCGAGGGTTGTCGATGCTACCTCCTCAACAGCCTCTGCCGGGTCTACCTAAACATCTCTAATACCATAGCTGACCTCCTCGGCTCTCTGACGTTTGATCTCGGCATCTATAGTGTCGATAAACCCATAGTCTGCTCTATGACCTCCAGTAGTCGAACTCTCTCCTACCTCATTCCTCGATGTGGGAGTAGTCAGACATAACCTCTTACGAGGTGGTAACTCGGCCTCGGGAGTATCCTCCCTACGGTCGATTAGTGGTGGTATGGATAGTAAGGCTGGTAGTGGTGGTAGTAAAGATGATGGTAATGGTAATGATGTAGGTACACGTGGTGGTAAATGTAGTAATGATGGTGGAGGCGGTAGTGGTGGTGAGGGAATCTGAGGTAGTGGAGATGACCAAGGTGATAGTGGAGATGGTGGTGGAATAGGTAAGGCAAGAAGTCCCTCGACCTTCCCTTATGATGGCAACAGTATAGGTGTCTGGGGTCTGACGGACATCCTAGCCGTGTGCCGTCTAGGTGATGGTACATGTGTAGGTGCAACCTCATCCGTCTCAAATGCCTCTGCGTCCCTAGCTGAGGGAACAGGGTCGACAACGGGTATAGCAGAAGAGTCGGCCGGAGCTAGGTGCTCCTCCTCTTCGTCATCATCCTTGTCCTCAAAGGGCTCATCATCCTCATCATTAGTATGATCATCATCTTTGTCATCATCGGAGGGCTCATCATCACCATCCCCTCCATCAGCAGGATAGTCAGCATGATCCTCCTCGTGGTCCTCCTCCGGATCCTCATCCGGATCAGAGTCTGCCACATAGCCTGGTGACGAGGCAGTAGATGAGGCATCAGCAGGTAGAGGCTGGTCCTCTAAGGGTGCCTCAGCATCAGATGGTACTAGGTACTCGGGGTACTCTGGCTCAGGTACGTATGGTACCTCGACAGGTGAAGGTGGGTGCTCAGGACCGAGCACGTAATTAGGAGACGGTGGGTGCTCAGGTCCTGGCACATAGTCCTGAGATGGCGAGGCTACCGGCTGCATAGGGAGTCCATCGTATCCGTATACGATGACTCGTAGAGAACCTCCATCAGACAGCTCCTCATCAGCTCCCCAAAAGACTCTCCCTGGCTTGGAATCCGTGTAGACAGATGTGTAGGTGACCGTGGATGATGAAAACATGATAGAACCTGTAACACTCAAATAGAGTTTACATTAGTACATATATAAGACCCATAATAATATACTTAATATATTATAAACACGTATGTAAACCATGCAGCATCTAGTATACTCAACTAATGCAACAAGTAATGTATAAGTGAATGTCCCATAAAAACCCCTTTGTATGATGCAATGTTTGAAAATGGTTATAGTCCAAGTAAAAACATTTGACCTTGTTCTCTATAACATTGGCTCTAGATACAAATCCGTAACACCCCCAAATAGGGTCGCAGCAGAATAATGAATCCGGGAGCGTTACATCATAGATCAATAGCACAAGATATGAGAACGACCTCTAAAAGAGTCGTTTAAAATACGATACCTTGGATTTATTGAAATTGTTTAATATAAAGCGCAACGGCTTAAATTGTTCAACATTTGATAACAAAGATTTTAGATCATAACATAAATCCCAAGATGCAATGACTCTAAATCCTTTATGCATGACTCCTCAAGAGAGTATCCCAATATATCCTTAGCACCTCATGCCTTATTGACCTGAGAAAACATGCTTTAAAACGTCAACATAAAGTTGGTGAATCCATAGGTTTATGTAAATATAATGTAGGACCGCAAGATTTCCAAGTGTATGATAATGCAACAGATGCAAACATCACAAAGTGTAATTACGTTTCCCTAAGCTCATGACACTGAAGCTCGACATGTATGAATTGCAATATAAATTGCCAACATTGCCCTTGATGATGTTCTAACCCGCAACATCCCAAATCTAACATGGTATACATCCGTTTTCTAGCAAACCGAACGCGGATGTCAATCCTAAATAGATCTATTTATAACATTCACGCTCACATAAAGTAAATGACAGTTCATGATAATGGGCACAGTGGGTTATCGCTACTTAGGCAAACACGTAATCATAATAAAATATACACTTGCATCCAATTTGTAAAACAATGCAAGTTTCTCACCCCAAAAGTTGTAAATCATTGATATAGTAAAATATGGGGCTATGAACTCACCTTAGTGAATAAACTAGAGTATATGAATCAAGTGAAATGGAACGTCACGGATAAGACCGAATGCAACCTAAGTAATTTATAGGTCGTGTAAGTACCGTGTACTTTGAATAACCAATACTACATATAATCCTATTTAGTTACATCACCACCTAAAAGTGTTTGTTTAATTTATAAAAATTAAACAATTAAATTTGTACTTGCAAAATAAGTGTCTATTTACTTGTAGTTGTAAAGATGATATACTTGTCCAACAAATTGTTATTTGACAAAAAGATATTTGATGTATTATTTATATAATTTCATTATATAAATTATTTAATTGTTTTAGAAAATAATATTTATAAGGTTGATACATCTGTAAATATTATTTTTAGTAAAAACGTCATATCTTTCTCGTTTTAATCATGTTTTTAACGTTATTTATATGTATGGATTCGTATTTGAAAGATCTAATCAAATTTCATATTTATTATATGATTTAAGTATTGTTATGAACAGTAACCATAAGTGAAATTTATAAAAATACTTTTTATAACTTTAATTATTGAAATCGTATTTTAATTGTATCTCATTCGTTTTGATTCGGTTTTTAGTGATTCTTATGTCCACGTCTTCGTAATTAAAAACTCTATCCAAGAAAAATATTTCTCAACAGCCCCCTGTCGTGAACAGTAACCTATTTTTATAAATTTACTTTTATAAAAATACTTTCGAACTTAAACATGTAAATAATGTACCTTCTTTGTTATAAATCCATTCTCAATGTACTTTATAGTTTTAGAATCCTTATAACTTGTACTTTCTCATAAAAATATGCCCTCAAATAATCAGATTCGAATTTGGTTGGATTTTTATAAAATAACTTTTATAAAAACATTTATATATATATAATTATCGTAAACTTGTAAACGTCATATCTTCTTCGTTAGGGCTCGGTTTTTCAAGTTCTTTATATGCTTAAGATCCTCATAAAAAGTACTATTTTTATAAAATATAAAATGTCTATTACCTGGTTTGAATGAACAGTAACCTTATTAAGTTTCATTAATTTATTTTATATACTTTTAAACTTTATAAAGTTACCACAAGTCTTCTAATTTTTAAATTAACATACATGGTTTATAAATTATGTCCTCTACATTATGTCCATCAATATAAGTCTATATTATCCAAGAAAATTATCTAACATATTTATTTGTTTAACTAAACTTAATAAAGTTAATAAATAACCATAACTTGACAAATAATTATATAAACTTTTCATTGCTCGTAAACCCTTATTTTAAACATATTAACATATTTAAAACATCATCTTAACCATAAATAAAATGAATTCGTGTATGTATGTACATGGTTTTTGTTTTATAAACTTCATAAAGTAAACCTAGGTGGTGATTCACATATATATCAAGTTTGTAAACATGTAAATGAATAATGAAGATGTTAAAGCTTAAATAGACCTTAGAGATGAGTAGTAGGATGATGAACACAAGCTTATACTTAAGCTTTAACCCAATGAATCAACCATAAGATCAAACCCTAATTAGGAAAACCCTAATTATATTTCTTGTATACTTCTTGTTAATCATAAACCTAAGCTTCCAATGCACTTGAATAATCTTAGATATACTTAGAATGAATGCTTAAATGCTTGAAATGAAAATTGTATGGATACCCTAATAATTAAATGTGAGTCGTGGGATTTTAGTAGGGAAAAGGAAGAGTTTTTGCTTGGTTTACTTGCTAGTGTGAGTTGTATGTATTTATGAACATAAGACTTTCCTTATATAGTAACTAGGAATGCTCAAAACAACCTTAAACCAAACCAAGAGTATGTAGTGGTTTAGGGTACAAGAAAAAGACTTCTCCCCCTCCCAAGACATTAGGAACGGACAAGATGGGAGGAAATGTACAAGTGACAAGACAATTTATGGAGAATTGGGGTTGTAAGTGTACTTGGTGGTCCTATAACTAGATGATGGTGACACTTGTGGGAGATTTTTGATTTATTTCATGTGCATACACCTTGTATCTGGCCATAGGTGATCAATGAGTAAGATTTGAGTTAATTTTTATGTATTAGGTGAAAAAGTGGGTAGTTGTTTGAGTATAGATGGGTATTGGTGCTTCTGGGTATGCCTAAATGTATTTTATTGCGAAACGTACGCGTTTTATATAACCAATAAAAATTAAATATGAAAAGTTATAAATTATACTCTAAATAATTCTATAACACTTGCTTGATATAAACTTTAACTTGTTTGGTGTCCGTTAACGTTGAATGATGATTTTTAGTTTACGCGATTTAACTATATGATAATAATTAAAAGTAAACGCGCAAAAGCATAAAAATAAATAGTGGAATAAATGAAGTCGTAAATGACCTGAAAATGTGAAATGTTACACACCTCCAATAACAAAAGTTGTTGAAGGTGTTGAGACTACAATTGCTCCTACAACTGTTGAAGAAAAGGCACAAAGAAGGTTAGAGTTAAAGGCAAAAAGCACTTTATTGATGGGCATCCCTAATGAACATCAATTGAAGTTTAACTCCATCAAAGATGCCAAGTCATTGCTATAGGCTGTTAAAAAGAGGTTTAGAGGTAATGCTGCTACTAAAAAGACTCAGAGGAATCTTTTAAAGCAGCAGTATGAAATTTTTACTACAACTAGCTCAGAGGTGTTAGATCAAACCTTTGATTGGCTTCAAAAGCTTATCAGTCAGTTGGAGATTCATGGTGAAAGTATCTCACAAGAAGATATGAATCAGAAGTTCTTAAGAAGTCTGTCACCAGAATGGAACACACATACCATTGTGTGGAGGAACAATCCTGAGATAGATACATTAAGCTTGGATGATCTTTACAAAAATCTGAAGATCTATGAACCAGATGTCAAAGGGACATCAAGCTCAAGCACAAACATACAAAACATAGCCTTTGTGTCCTCAAACAGTACCAGTAGTACAAATGGAGTAGTTAATACTGCTCATGGTGCTACAACTGCTAGCACTCATGCTACTGCTGTTAACTCAACAACAATTGACAATTTGAGTGATGCTGTCATCTATGCTTTCTTTGCAAGTCAACCAAACAGTCCACAACTTGACAATGAAGACTTGCAATAAATTAATCCTGATGATTTAGAAGAGATTGATTTAAGGTGGCAGATGGCTATGCTAACAATGAGGGCAAGGATATTCTTAAAGAACACTAGAAGAAAGCTTACTGTTAATGGTAATGAGACCATTAGGTTTGATAAGTCCAAGGTGGAGTGTTACAACTGCCACAAAAGGGGACACTTTGCAAGGGAGTGCAGGGCTCCAAGGAACCAAGAAAACAGGAATAGGGAGAACAGAAAAAGGGTTATGCCAATAAAGACAACTACTTCTAATGCTTTGGTGTCTTGTAATGGTTCTGGTTATAATTGGAGTGATCAAGTAGAAGAAGATCCAACTAACTTTGCACTCATAGCTTACTCTTCTACAAGTTCTAACTCTGAGGTATCTACTGATTCAAACTGTTCATCATCTTGTTTGGAAAATGTTAAAATTCTTAAAGAATAAAATGAACAACTATTAAAAGACTTAAGGACATCTAAGTTAAATGCTATTGCTTATAAAACAGGTTTTAGAGTCTGTAGAAGCAAGACTTCTAGTTTATAAAAAAATAAGTTTGTTTATGAGGAAGATATCAAGGTCTTAAAACGTGAGATTCCTTTAAGAGAAGTAGCCATTACAGAGCTTAGAAGGAAGTTAGAACTGGCTCAAAAACAAAAAGATGAAATTCAGCTAACAGTAGAAAATTTTGAGAATTCATCTAAAAACTTAAGCAAACTAATAGACTGTCAGATAGTTGATAAGTGCAAAATAGGTTTAAGGTATAATGCCGTTCCACCTCCTTATATAGGAAACTTTATGCCTCCAAAACCTGATTTGTCATTCTCTGGTTTAGAAAAGTTTACAAGTGAGTCTATATTTATTAATCCTATAGTTGAGAAAAGTGAAGCTAAGGCTAGTGAAGCAAAGCCTAAAGCAGTTAGAAAGAATAATGGTGCTCCAATTATTGAGGATTGGGTGTCAGATAGTGAGGAAGAAAATGTGTCTCAAACTAAGATTGAAAAGAAAATTGTTAAACCTAGTTTTGCTAAAATAGAGTTTGTTAAATCAAAAAAGCAAGTAAAATCTCCTAGGAAAACAACTGATAAACAAGTTGAGCACAATAGACAAAACTGTTGGGAATTCACTTTTACGTGACGACATTACAGAATTACCATTGTTTATCATAGCCACATACGCGAGGACTAGAATAGGCAACTATGTATAGTTTAGAGGTGTATGGGCTATAAATACCCCTCTATGGCTTCCATAGAGGGGTTGAGTCTTTTGTAACATTCATTCATTTTCCATCTATTCACACATCAATTTTCCATCCCACTACTCTCTCTCTAGAAATGGCTATCATGTGGTTTGACTCACCAAGACCACCGGATCTTAGTTTCGTAGACCTTCAATTGGTATCAAGAGCCATGTCAACATACTCTTGGGTCGGTTTTGATTTTTATGGTCCGCTCGGTCTTGTCACAATTTCACATCTATATTTGGTGGGTTTCGTGATTTTTAAGCTTATTTTAAGCTTATTTCATTTTTTAAGGCACTCGAATATGTTTTTTTTGTTGTTATAAAACTGTTGGGTCCATTTATTCTCCACATGATTAATCACCTGTTCATTTTCTTGTTTGTCTCATAGTTTTTTTAAAAGCTTATAAACAGCTTATTTTTAAGCTTGTTTTGTGGCCCACGGTTAAGATAAGCACAAGGACAACCTATTTTATTTGTTATCTCAAAGATGACAAAATAACAAGTTGTCTCGAAGGACAACAGTGACAGTCGAACGAGTACACCCGAACGAGTAACTTGTTTGAGGACCGAACGAGCTTCACACCTTAAAGGATCGAACGAGTGTTTTTTTTTATGTGGATCGAACGAGCTTGAACCTATGAGGATCGAACGAGTGGCCAACTTAGTGGATCGAACGAGTGTTTTTCTTATGTGGATCGAACGAGCTTGAACCTATGAGGATCGAACGAGTGTACTCATTGAGGATCGAACGAGTTATAAGCAATGTGGATCGAACGAGTGGCCAACTTAGTGGATCGAACGAGTGTACTCTTCGAGGATCGAACGAGCTTCACACTTTGTGGATCGAACGAGTCGAAACCAAGAAGGATCGAACGAGTGTACTCTTTGAGGATCGAACGAGCTTCACACTTTGTGGATCGAACGAGTCGATACCAAGAAGGATCGAACGAGTGTACTCTTTGAGGATCGAACGAGTTTTAAGCTATGTGGACCGAACGAGTGGCCACCCTTAAAGGATCGAACGAGTGATGTTTATCAAGGATCGAACGAGTCGAAACCAAGAGGGACCGAACGAGTTGTTTTGAGGAGGATCGAACGAGTGTAAAATTTTGAGGACCGAACGAGTGGAGACTATGAGAACTGAACGAGTGGCCACCCTCAAAAACACTCACATTCCTAGAGGAAATCAAAGAAACTGGAATAATATGATGTATCAGAGACTAGGAAGTAATTTTGAGATGTTTAACAAAGCTTGTTATTTATGTGGAAGTTTTGATCACTTGCAGGTAGATTGTAAAAAGGTTAATAAAAAACAGTTTCAAAATACATAACCAATTTAGAACTACGCTAAAAGGGTGAAACACTAGAATTTTGCCAAAAAGACTCACCCCTGCCCTAAAAAGAACATGGTTCCAAGAGCAGTACTAATGAAGTCTGGCTTAGTATCAGTTAATACTGCTAGACAAGTTAATGCTACTCACTCAAAAATAACAATGAATAGTGCTAGACCAATGACAAATCTTTCCAAATTAGCACATTCAACTGTTAAGTGGCCCATTCACAAGAATACAACATTTAAAAACAGTAATTTTAATCATAAGGTTAATAATGTTAAGGATAAAAATGTTAATACTGATAAGCCAAAAGCAGTAGTTAATGATGCTAAGCCAAAAGCAGTAGTTAATGCTGTTAAGGGAAATAATGTTAATGCTGTTAAGGCCTCAGCTTGTTAGGTTTAGAAACCAAAGACTAAAGTTTTAGACTGTGTTTCTAAACACAACAATGCATCATCACCCTGTAAAAGTTTGACTATGTTGATGCACAACGCAGATCCAAGTCAGTGATGGCTTGGGTTCCCAAAAGAAACTGATTTTCTTATCTAATGTGCAGGGTAATCTACAATTAGATGTACAGGATCAAGGAGTGATTGATAGTGGATGCTCAAGGCACATGATAGAGAACATGTCATATCTTACAGACTATGAAGAGATAGATAGAGGATATGTTGCATTTAAAGGTAACCCCAAAGGAGGGAAAATCACAGGCAGAGGTATAATCAAAACTGGTAATTTAGATTTTAAGAATGTGTATTTTGTAAAAGAGTTAAAGTTTAACCTCTTTAGTTTCTCACAAATGCGTGACAAAAAGAATAGTGTTCTCTTTAATGACACTGAATGTATTGTTTTATCTCCAAACTTTAAGTTAACTGATGAAAGTCATGTTTTACTTAAAGTTCCTAGAAAGAACAATATGTATAGTATTGATTTAAAGAATATTATTCCTAAAGGAGGTCTAACTTGTCTCTTTGCAAAAGCCACATCTGATGAATCTGAACTTTGGCATAGGAGGCTTGGACACATAAATTTCAAAACTATGAATAAACTGGTTAAGAGAAATCTTGTAAGAGGTTTACCTTTAAAACTTTTTGAAAACAATCAAACCTGTGTTGCTTGTCAAAAGGGAAAGCAACATAGAGCTTCTTGTAAGTCCAAAACAGTAAGTTCAATCAGCCAAACTTTACATATGTTGCACATGGATTTGTTTGGTCCAACATTTGTAAAAAGCTTAATGAAAAAGATGTATTGCCTAGTTGTCACAGATGATTACAGTAGGTTTAGTTGGGTTTTCTTTCTAGCTACTAAAGATGAGACTAGTGGCATACTTAAGTCCTTTATAACTAGAGTAGAAAATCTAATAGATCAAAGGGTTAAGGTAATTAGGTGTGACAATGGAACTGAGTTCAAGAATAAGGAGATGAATCAGTTTTGTGAGAGAAAAGGTATTAAGAGAGAATTTAGTGTAGCTAGAACTCCTCAACAAAATGGAGTAGCTGAGAGGAAAAATAGAACACTAATTGAGGCTGCTAGGACAATGCTAGCTGATTCTAAGCTACCTACTACTTTTTGGGCTGAAGCAGTTAATACTGCTTGCTATGTGCAAAATAGGGTATTAGTAACTAAGCCTCATAACAAGACCCCTTATGAACTTTTTCTGGGTAGAAAACCAGCTTTAGGCTTTATGAAACCATTTGGGTGTCCTGTTACAATTCTAAATACCATAGATCACTTAGGCAAGTTTGATGGTAAGTCTGATGAAGGATTCTTTGTTGGGTACTCAATCAATAGTAAAGCATTTAGAGTATTTAACAGTGGAACTAGGATAGTTGAAGAGAACCTGCATGTCCAGTTTAGCAAGAATACACCTAATATTGCAGGAAGTGGACCAAATTGGCTTTTTGATATTAATGCACTAACAAAGGCAATGACTTATACGCCAGTTGTTGTAGGAAATTAGTCTAATGGTAATGCAGGTACAAAAGCATGTGATGATGCAGGTAAAGCTAGAATGGAGACAGTACCTGGCAAAGATTACATTCTACTACCATTGTGGACTGCTGATCCACCATTCTCTCAAAGTTTAAAGAGTTCTCCTGATGATAGATTCAAACCTTCAGAAGATAATGAAAAAAGGTTACTGAAGAACCAGGAAAAGAAGGTGGTGATCTAAGTAAAGAGGATGAAAGTATTGATCAAGAGAAGGATGATAATGTTAACAGTACTAACAATGTTAATGTTGCTAGCACAAATGAAGTTAATGTTATTGGTGGAAAAACAAGCATTGAACTTCTAGATGATCCAAATATGCTTGCTTTGGAAAATTATAGCATATTTGACTCCACAAGTGATGATCAAGATATTGGTGCAGAGGCTGACATGAACAATTTAGATGCATTTATGCATGTCAGTCCTATTCCAACTACAAGAGTACACAAAGATCATCCAGTTGAACAAATTATTGGAGACCTGAATTTAGCACCTCTAACAAGAAGAATGATAAAGAATTTGGAAGAACATGGTTTGTTTAGTTCAGTTCAGCAAAGAACAAACCATAAAGACTTTCAAAATTTCTTGTTTGCTTTCTTTTTATCACAAGAAGAACCCAAAAAGGTAATTCATGCATTAAAGGATCCAAGCTGGATAGAGGCTATGTAGGAAGAGCTTTTATAATTTAAGTTACAAGAAGTTTGGACTTTAGTGAAGTTACCTAATGGAAAACAGGCTATAGGTACTAAATGGGTCTTCAGGAATAAAAAGGATGAAAGAGGAATTGTGATTAAAAATAAAGCAAGATTGGTTGCTCAAGGGTACACACAAGAAGAAGGGATTGACTATGATGAGTTCTTTGCCCCTGTTGCCATAATTGAAGCAATTAGGCTATTCTTAGCCTATGCCTCATTTAAATACTTTGTAGTGTACCAAATGGATGTCAAGAGTGCTTTTCTTTATGGTAAGATTGAAGAGGAAGTCTATGTTTGTCAACCACCAGGATTTGAAGATCCAGACTTCCCTGACAGAGTATACAAAGTAGAAAAGGCACTTTATGGACTGCATCAAGCTCCTAGAGCTTGGTATGAAACCTTGTCAACTTATTTGTTGGACAATGGGTTTCAGAGAGGAAAGATAGACAAGACTTTGTTTATCAGAAGGGACAAAGGTGATATTCTGTTAGTTCAAGTGTATGTAGATGATATCATTTTTGGCTTTACAAAGAAGTCATTATGCACTGAGTTTGAGAAGATGATGCATAAGAAGTTTCAGATGAGTTCTATGGGTGAACTCACATTCTTCTTAGGACTGCAAGTAAAGCAGAAGGAGGATGGGATTTTTATCAGTCAAGACAAGTATGTGACTGAGATTTTGAAGAAATTTGGTTTTACTGATGTCAAGACAGCAAGCACACCTATGGAAACTCAAAAGCTTTTGCTCAAGGATGAAGATGGTGAAGAAGTGGATGTTCATTTATATAGATCAATGATTGGTTCATTGATGTATCTTACTTCTTCAAGACCTGATATTATGTTTGCAGTGTGTGCCTGTGCAAGATACCAAGTCAACCCAAAGGTTTCACATCTTCATGCTGTAAAAAGGATCTTTAGGTACTTAAAAGGTCAACCAAAATTGGGTCTTTGGTATCCAAAAGATTCTCCTTTTGATTTGGTAGCATACACTGATAGTGATTATGCTAGAGCAAGCTTGGATAGGAAGTCTACAACAGGAGGTTGTCAATTTCTTAGAAGTAGATTAATATCATGGCAATGCAAGAAACAGACTGTGGTTGCAAATTCCACAACAAAAGCTGAATATGTGGCTGCTTCAAGTTGCTATGGACAAGTGCTTTGGATTCAGAATCAATTACTTGATTATGGGTATAATTTCTTGCATACCAAAATCTTTATTGATAATAACAGTACTATTTGCATAATTAAAAATCTTGTTTTTTATTTAAAAACAAAGCATATAGAGATTAGACATCACTTTATTATGGATTGAAATGAAAATAAGTTGATTCATATGGTTAAAATCCATACTGACAAGAATGTTGCAGATTTACTTACAAAAGCTTTTGATGTAAGTAGGTTTCAATATTTGATTGCTAGTATTGGAATGCTAAATTCATAAAATCTTTTATCTCTTTATGTTTTTGTATAGTTTTGTATGAATTAGTACTGTTATTCATGTCATTAAAAGTTTTTGTTGTTAAGTATAATTAGTGCTGCTAGTTATACTTAATACTGCTAAGTTAATGCTGTTAGTTATACTTAATACTGCTGGTATAATTAACATTGTGAAAATTGTGAGAAAAATAATTAAGAGAGCTGTGTGAAATAAAAACAAACAGAGTGATTTGGTGAGTAAAAGAATTGAGAGAAGTGGTGAGTTTAAAAACAGAAAGAGAGTTGAATATACAGAGTGTTTAGAATGGAACTCAAAGTTAATGCTGCTAGGCATAACTTACTACTACTGTTGAAAGTTAATGCTGCTAGGCATAACTTACTATTGCTGTTGGAAGTTAATGCTGCTAGGCATAAACTTACTACTGTTGTTGAAAGTTAATTCTACTAGGCATAACTTACAACTGCTGGTGAACGTTAATGCTGTTGAGGGTATTTTCATAAATACTTCGATTAAGGGTTTTATTCACTCATTTAATCAATTTCATTCAATCATATACTCTCTAATCATAAACCCTAAATCAATTTCATCATTCATCATCAAAACCCAACACAATGACGACCCTACAGTTTGCTGATACTCACAATTTGGTCGCATTTTTGTCTAAACCTGCTAAAAGTGAAGGGTTTAAACAAATTGTTGATTTTTTAAATGCAAACCCATCAAATATGCACTAACGATCAATACCACTATATATACTTTGTGCATTGAACAATTCTGGGCTATTATTAAGGTGAAAATTGTCAATGAGAAGTACAGTTACAAGCCCTAGTAGATGGGAAGAAGATAATCATTACTAAAGCATCTGTTAGATGTGACTTTCAACTGAATGATGAGGAAGGTACGGATTGCTTGCCAAATGCTACCATTTTTGAAGAACTTACAAGGATGGGGTATGAAAAACTTTCACAGAAGCTTACATTCTATAAAGCATTCTTTTCTCCTCAATGGAAATTCCTTATTCATACCATTTTGCAATGCCTAACTGCTAAGACTACTGCATGGAATGAATTTAGTAGCACTATGGCTTCTGCAATTATCTGTTTAGCTACAAACCAGAAGTTTAACTTTTCAAAATATATTTTTGAAAGTATGATGAAGAACTTAGAGAATGTGTCTAGTAAATTCTTGATGTATCTAAGATTTGTACAAGTATTTTTGGAGAAACAACTAGAAGGAATGTCAAATCATAAAAGGATTTATGTTACACCCTCTCACACTAAGAAGATTTTTGGAAACATGAGAATGGTAAGGAAATGCTTTTCTAGAAAAGAAACACCTTTATTTCTAACAATGATGGTACAAGCTCAAAAAGAAATGGGTAAAGGTTTAGCAAATCCTATTGATCCCCATCACACACCCACCATTATTCAACCATCAACATCTCAACCTCAAAAGAAACAAAAACCTAGGAAGCCAAAGTGAAAGGACAATGAGGTACCTCAGCCTAGTGGTCCTACAGACAATGTTATAGATGAGGCTGTCTATAAGAAGATAGATGACAGTTTGGAAAGGGCTGCCACTACTGCTACCAGCTTAGATGTAGACCATGATAGGGGTAACATCACTAAGACCCAATCCAAGGCAACACTTAATGAACCAAGTTCCTTATGAACTAGTTCAGGTAGTGGTCCCAAGCGCCAAGAAACCATGGGAGATACTATTTCTCAAACTGGGTTTGAGAATGTATCTAAAACTTCTAATGATTCACTGCTTGCAAGAGTTAACACACCTCAAAGTGACGAGGATAGACTAAAAATAAAGGAATTGATGGAATTATGTACCAACTTGCAAAATAGAGTTATTGATTTAGAGAAAACTAAGACCTCTTAAGCTCAGGAGATTATAAGTTTGAAAAGGAGGGTCAAGAGACTAGAGAAGAAAGGAAGATCAAGAACTCATAGGATTAAAAGATTATACAAGGTTGGTTTAACTAGAAGAGTAGAATCCTCTGAAGATGAAGGTTTGGATGAGGAGGATGCATCCAAATAGGGGAGGATAGCTGATATTGATATTGATGCAGGAATTAACTTAGTTAGTACTCATTTTGATGCTGATACAAATATGTTTAGAGTACATGACTTAGTTGGTGATGAGGTGGTTGTTGAAACTGAAGTTGCTTCAAAAGATGTGAACTTAAGTGTTGGTGAAGTTACTTTAGCTCAAGCACTTACAACTTTGAAAAGTGCAAAACCCAAGGCTGACAAGGTTATGTTACAAGAACCAAAGCATGGTACAATTACAACAACAACTGCTGCTACAATAGTTACAGCTGCTAGCATAAGACCTAAGGCTAAAGGGCTTGTTATTCATGAAGAGGAGCAAGCAACTACACCAAAAGTTTCTTCTCAACAACCATCATAGGTAAATGTTCATGACAAAGGTAAAGGGAAAATGGTAGAACCTGAGAAGCCTATAAAGAAGAAAGAACTAATCAGGCTTGATGAAGAAATTGCTTCAAAGTTACAAGCTGAATTTGATGAGGAAGCAAGACTTGCAAGAGAGAAAGTTAAAAAAGAAGAAGAAGCCAACATTGTTTCATGGGATAATGTGCAAGCAATGATAGATGCTGATTATCAAATGGCTCAACAAATGCACGCAGAAGAACAAGAGAAGTCAAGTATTAAAGAGAAGTCCAAGTTGTTTGTACAACTCTTAGAAGCAAGAAAGAAACACTTTGCAGCAATAAGAGCTCAAGAAAAGAGGTATAAACCACCAACTAAAGCTCAAAAGAGAAATACAATGTCTACTTATCTGAAAAACATGGCTAGATACAAGCAAAATCAATTAAAGAACAAAAGCTTTGATGATATTAAGAAGTTATTTGACAAAGCTATGAAAAGGGTAAACACATTTGTAGATGTGGATACAGAATTAGTGGAAGGTAATGAAGTAAGAGCTGAAGCAGAGATATCACAAGAGAGCAGTTCAAAGAGAGTAGGCACTGAGCTAGAACAAGAAAGCATTAAGAAGCAAAAGGCGGATAAAGAAACAATAGAGCTTCAAAGACTAATAGAAGTTGTTCTTGATAAAGAGGAAGTAGCAATTGATGCTATTCCTTTGGCAACTAAGCCTCCAAGCATTGTTGACTACAAGATCTATAAAGAAGGGAAGAAAACCTATTACCAGATAATCATGGCTGATGGAAGTTCAAAGATGTACTTAGTCTTTAGTCATATGCTCAAGAGCTTTGACATGGAAGATTTGGAAACACTGTGGAAATTAGTTAAAGCTAAGCATGGGTCAATAAGGCCATAGGAGGGCTATGAGAGAGTGCTATAGGGTGATCTAAATACAATGTTTGATCCACATGTTAAAGATCAAGTATGGAGGAATCAACAGGATTACAGAGTATTGGATTGGAAGCTATATGATTCATGTAGAGTACATTCATTGAGAAAGTAAAATGTGCACATTCATATGCTGGTATAAAAGAGATATCCCCTTACACCTGCTACAATCACATATATGCTAAATAGGAAGCTGCAAGCTGATCATTAGAATGAAATGTGTTATCAACTTCTTAAGCTCATCACAAAACAACTCCAGAATCAATGAAGTGTTTGGAATCATCCTCCTAGTGATCTTGAGATTTTGAAGGAGAATATCAAGTTTAGGGGAGGATTGTTAGGATTAAAAGACTTCATAATGATCTTGGAGTTACTGCTGCTAAGGTTTGTGTTACTGCAGCTAAGCTAAACTTAGTGTTGTTCATTAACTTTAATCAAAAATATACTAAGTAGTTAGTACTGCTAGTTCATAGTTACTACTACTAGTATAACTTAGTACTGCTAGTGTACATTAGTACAGCTAGTTACTACTGCTAGTATATGTTAGTACTGCTAGATTTAAGTTAGTACTGTTGGTGAAGATTGAAGAAAATATTCTAAGTAGTTACAACTTTGTGTACACAGTTAATGATGCTGGTGTATAAGTTACTACTGCTTGTTAAGAGTTAATGTTGCTGGTACAATGTTACAACTGCTGAAAGATTACAACTGCTGAAAGATAAAGATTTTTTGAAGATCAAGATTACTTATAAGATAAGGACTGTTATTTATAGAATAGATCTTTTAGAATAATCTAAGTTTTAGGAATATATTGTAAATCGACTAGGACTCCTTGGTGTATAAAAGGAGGTCTTAGGGCATAGAGTATCATAATCTAGAAATCTTTTGTTTTGATATCGTTATAGCTTCAAGGTTTTGTAACCCTAATACTAGTTAGAGTATTCGTATTAATATATTGAAGCTTTATTTGTTAATTTGTGTGTTCATTATAATTACTGTTCTATTGCATATTCTTCTTATTAATCAAAGATTAGATTCCGCATAATCATTGATATATTTTACAAAGTTTTTATCAAACTTGTGTAGGATTTATCTTGCATAACTAAACCTTACACAAGCTAAGGAATTCAAGATCTATTCAAGTGGGATCAATAAACTGCCACAAATGCAAGGGATGTACAACACTAACATTTTTGGACCCATGAGATATTGGGGACCAAGCGCTTGAGTTTATTTTTGCTTAATTAGGTATGCTTAAGAACTTGTTTAGAGCCGGACGAATAGATTAAAGATAGCGATTGCTCCAAACACATGACATGAAACAAAAGTCTATTCTCAACCTATAAAGCATACGATGGAGGTAATGTTGTTTTTGGAAGTAACTTAAAAGGGAAGATCATTGGCAAAGGTACGATTTTTAATGACTCTTTTACTATATCAAACATAGAACATGTAGATAACTTAGCTTTTAATTACTTAGTGTCAGTCAAATTTGTGACAATAAGTATAAGGTCTTATTCACAGAAGATGGTAGTGAAATAATTAAAGATGATAAAGTTATAAGAAATAGGATTAGGAAAAGCGATCTATATGTCATGAAATTAGGAAATAAGTCTCAAGACAAATTATATCTTGCCATGGTAGTAGATAAATTTACCTTATGGCATAGAAGACTTGGTCATGCAAATATGCGTTTAATCTAATCTTTGTCATCTAAAGAATTGGTTAGGAGTTTACCTAAGCTAAAATATGATAAACATTTTTGCGATGCTTGCAAAATTAGAAAACAAGCACATGCAAGTCATAAAGCTAAAAACATGGTTTCCACTAATAGATGTTTAGAACTTTTGCATATGGACTTATTTGGTCCATCCGCTATTAAGAGTTACGAAGGCAACTTATATACTTTAGCAATAATAGATGATTATTCAAGATATACTTGGATAAAAAATTTTAAAACCAAAAGCGAAGCTTTTGAGATATTTAAAATATTAAGTAAGAAAATACAAAATCAACAAGGATGTTCTATAGTTGCTATTAGAACGAATCATGGTCAGGAATTTGATAAATAAGTATAATTCGGAGCTTTTTGTGATGCACAAGGCTTTACTTACAGTTTCTCGGCTCCTCGTACTCCACAACAAAATGAGGTAGTTGAAAGAAAGAATCGTACATTACAAGAGATGTCTAGGACTATGTTAAATGAATAATCCATACCTTAAAATTTTGGGTGCAATGCCGTTGACACTTCAACTTACATTCTTAATAGAATATTAATCCGACCAATTCTAAGAAAAACTCCTTATGAAATATATAGAGGTAGGAAACCTTCTTTAGAATATTTCAAAGTATTTAGAAGCAAGTGATTCATATTAAATACTAAATATTATTTAACCAAGTTTGACCCAAAGTCATGTGAAAGTGTTTTTCTAGGATATTCTCAAAATAGCAAAGCTTACATTATTTTAAATAAGCACACCATGAAAGTCGAAGAATCACTCAACGTGATAATATTTGAAAGTCCTCCTCCCACCAAATTATCACCATTGGTTGATGATTATGTTAGTGAAGAAGAAGGTATTGAAAATAATATTAAAGTAGTGAATAATAATATTGAAGATGAGTCCGTAGAAGTTGACGATGTCGTTAACATTAAAGAGTATACAAATCACCCATTAGGACAAGTCATAAGAGATCTTAATCAGAGAACATTAAGATCACAAGCCCAAAATCAAAGTAATTTTTTTTGTTTCATCTCAACCATAGAACCTAAGAATGTCAATGAGGCATTCGGAGATGAAAGTTCGGTTGTAGCTATGTAAGAGGAGCTAAACCAATTTATAGCTAACGATGTTTTGGATATAGTGCCTCTACCTAAGAATCAATCAGTTATAGTAACAAAATAGTTATATAGGAATAAGTTAGATGAAAATTGTGTTGTGTCTAGGAATAAGGCTAGATTAGTAGCACAAGGGTATAATCAATAAGAAGGTATAGATTATGATGAAACAGACGCACCAGTAGCTAGATTAGAGTCTATTCGAATACTTCTTGCTATTGTTTGTGCAAATGATTTTAAATTATATTAAATAGACATAAAAAGTGCTTTTCTAAATGATTTTATAAACGAAGAGGTTTACGTTGCTCAACCTCCGAAGTTTATTGATTTTGAAAAACCAAATTATGTTTATAAACTCAAAAAGGCTTTGTACGATATTAAGCATGCTCCTAAGGCTTGGTATGATAGACTAAAAATATTTTTACTAAAACACGAGTATTCCATGAGAATGGTTGACAATACTCTTTTCACAAAGAAATTTAAATCACATCTCATCATTGTTCAAATATACGTCGATGACATTATATTTGGATCCACGTGTCAAAACTTGTGTGATGATTTTGTAGAAATTATGCATGACGAGTTTGAAATGAGTATGATGGGGGAGTTGAACTTTTTCTTGGGTCTTCAAATAAAACAAATAGAATACGAGATATTTTTCAATCAATCCAAATACATCAAGGAGAGGTTAAAGAAGTTTAGGGTGGAAGATTCCAAACCAACCAAGACGTCGATGTCGACGGAGATCAAGCTCACCAAGGATGACAAAGCCGACTCTATGGATAACACTAAATATCAAGGTATAATTGATAGCTTACTTTATTTAACTACAAGTAGGCCCGATATTATGTTTAGTGTTTGCTTATGTGCGCGTTTTTAAGAGAATCCTAAAATTACCCACTTAGAAGCCGTTAAGCGTATATTTAGATATATTAGGGGTACTACCCATTTCGGATTATGGTATCTAAAAGGAACCGGTATAAAAACTATAGTTTACGCCGACTCTGACCATGCGGGCGACTACATTGATCGAAAGAGCACTAGTGGCGTTTATACGTTCATAGGATGTTGTCTAACATCTTGGTTCTCTAAGAAAAAAATGCCCCTTGATATCTCCACGACCGAAGCCGGATATGTTTCTGTCGAAAAGGCGTGTCAACAAGCACTATGGATGAAACAAGCTCTCATCGACTACGACATCTGACTCGGCGACGTTCTGATCATGTGCGACAATAAAGGCATCATCGACTTAAGTAAAAACCACGTCCAACACTCTAGGACTAAACATATAGAAATACATCACCACTTCCTTCGCGATAACGTCCAAAAGGGCAACATTTCTATCCAAAAAGTTGCATCCAAAGATAACTTAGCTGATATATTAACTAAGCTCTTAAAACGCGAAATATTTAATTATTTAAGATTAGGATTAGAAATGATGGAACTCATCATTGATAGTGATACTCCATCCTCCCAAAAATAATCGTAAGCAGAAATCTAATGAAGAGATTAGTCATTATTCAAAAGATGTTAATTCTCATTACACGTTCCAATTACAAATTTCAAATCATAAACATAATCAAATTTTACCAGATTACGAAAATATTAATAAAATGACCATAGATATTTTCCAAGTCTACATGTACACCCTTTAGAGGTCACTACATGAACTTATGAAATCGATTGAAAAGACGAAAAGAATAATCATCGAATTACAACTCACACTTGTGTTAACGATGTTTTATTACGTCTAAATGTTCATAAAGTTTGTGTTATTAGCAATGGTAAAAAATATGCTAAAAGCTAACACACTCCTAGTAGGATCGACATTGTTGAAATTTCATCGGAAAATTCACGATCACTTCCATGTTATGCTCGAAACTTAGACGTCGAATCTAAAAATTCAATCACATACACCTCATAACATATATAAGATAACCCAATCACCAAAATAGCAACACAACCTCTCAAATTGCTCAAAATCCTGTTCTGTCCATTTTTGGCACCCTCACGGATCTACGGATCCTCCGTAGGGAGATTCGTCCTTTGTTTAGGTGGATCCGTGTCTCAGTCATACTTACCCTACATTTAAATTATTGGACCACTTGCCTTTTGTCCTCCAATAAAACAACTCTACCTAACATTGCTACCACCCAAGATTGCACTTCCCGCCATCATCATTTCAAGCCATAATTGACATAGATCCATCATCTTCAAGATACTAACAATCAATATTGTAAGTTTTCTCATTTTAGTTTTCAATTTTGAGTCTTTACTTTGCATCTTTGCACAATAACTAAGATTTGGATGATAACATTGTTCTCATTTTAAGTACATAAATCTAGTGTTTGAACATCACAATTATCATTCAATAAATGCACGCAATGCATTGAAAGACAAATTTTTCTTAAAACCCTAAATCACACTTTATTTAAAATAATCATGCTTGCATTGCTAATACAAATAAAAAATGATTTTCACTAGAAATGATGGTCTCATAAATGATCTTTCAAGACATACAACTAATGTATTCTCTTAACTCATTAAATTTGGAGATAAAGCAAAAATAGTTGTGCAAAACATTAATTCATGTATATACAAATTATGCATACTATGAGTTTCAAATCATACTTCTACATAACTTATAAAAGAGTCATATAAATAGATCAGTTATTAATTATATTTGCGTATTACTTTGAATGGTCATATTTGTCCATGTTTTATCATCAAGTTCTATCACAAATTCCAACTTATCCACAATGTGAATGATATGTCTCTCTCTATTGGTTTCACAATTAGAACAAAGATTTCATCATGTTACTTGAAAAGTTTGGTTTGATCCTTCAAATTCCTTTTCAAGACGCTTGTGTCTTCTCAAAGGAATGCTCACTTGAGCTTCTTAATCCAACTCATGAAAAACACATCTTCTGATATCCCACTAGTAATCGATACACAACTATAATAAGCGCACTAATAAGCACTAGGGACGAAAATAAGTAGAAGAAAAGAGAGAAGTGAAAATGAAAGAATACTAGATTAAAAGAGAGAGTTTGGTGAGTTACACATACAACAAATGGCAACCAACACCCTCTCTATGTGTAGAGAGGGTTTCTTCTATACCCTTAGCCTTTTACTTGGCACATGGGCTTTCTTAATAGGTCGGGCTTGGCTTAACTTGGGCTTTAAGCCCGGTACATGGACAATATTAGATTTCATTCCAAGCCCGTCAATACCCAAATACCCTATTACATTGCAAGACCTAATTGGTTGAATAAGACCGATAACATTCTTCCTTGAATTAATATAATTAAGGCTAACAATCTTCTTCAAAGTTGAGGTGTTCTTTGATCTCCCTAACTTTGATGATATGACATTTGAGATTCACCTTCTTTTGGTCTTGTCTTGGTCTTTTCATGTTTGTAATGGATTTGTTCATTCATGTTTCGTGATCTTGATCTTGAGCTTTTGTCATTTGACTTTGAGTTCTTGAGATCTTTAATCTTGCATCATCTCCTTGACTTAAATCATCTTGATTTGACTTTCTCGATCATCTTGTGCTCTTGACCAACATACTCATACTTGTTACATTCTTGTTTGACATATATGATCATAGGTCTAACAATCTTTCCCAATAAATGATTCTTTATTTGACTTTGAAGCTCTTTGATGATATGGAAGTTTAGTATCAACTATCTTGATGTTGAATGATTGACTTTGAAAGAATGAGTATGAGCATGTGGTTTATGAATCTGACTTCACTGGAATGAGGTTGCCACACCATCGTCTAATCCTGAAATAAAACAGTTAGCAATAAAATATGAATATAGCTTTGTCATTCATCTTGAGTTCGGTTGTGTTAACCACCAGTTCCCTATTTTTTAGTATAAATACTATACCTATGATCAGATAGATTCAAAGAATCTCCTTTACAAGGTTTCCAGCTCAAAACGTAGGATCTTCTAACACATATGTATTAGATTTACCATGCTTGCTAGTTCTCATTACCGGAATGTCTCAAAGCAGACAACACGGTAAGAGTGAATCAGATAGTTACTATCTTTCTGATTAAGTCATTAATTTATATACTGGACCAAAATCGATATCCAGTTAGCACAAGCTTGATTCATATAGAATATTGCAAGTCACCTACCAAGAGCTTGTTTGATGTTGGCTCAAGCAAGATTTCCATCTTCACTGTGAATACTTAAGTATCACTCGGATGTTCTGGAAAGATCTCAAGGATAATGCGTAGGACTCTTTGTTACAAATTGTGAACTTTATGGTGTTCAACAAGTGTGTTTTGACATTGTGTCCTAATGAGATTTATAATTTGATCTCTTGTTGGCTCTAGACTCGATTTGTGCACTTTGGTTTTTGTAATCGGAGGCTGGAGTAGACTACCACCTATTCAATATCAACAATCTCGGAGTAAGATGTTAATAGATAACGTGTGTATCTCCGTGACAAATGAGACAAGTTTCTTTTAAGAGAAACTTGAATGCCTGGGAAGGGTTGTGCGTTGCATCACTGGGTCTATGACGACTTTCTTTAATATCAACAATCATCATTGTGATTTTGATAGATTATGTATTGACCCGGTTTTTGCCTAAGTTGTGTAGAGGGTTGCTTTGTTTTTACCCTTTATCCATATGTTTCTTTTTCATTCTTCAACCTCTATAATGCTTACTAAGACGTCATTACTAACACCTTGTTGTGATTGTTCCAATGTTAGCTCAATCTTAGTCGGCATTATTCCCTTATACTCATTCTTCTCCAATCATACCTAAGGACTTCTAATTCTAACTATGGATTGTCCTTGGGTAGATCCCTTCGGTTTTGTTGGATCGTAGGACTTATACCTAACCTTAACCACCTCATGTCTTCATTGACGTCGTGAGATTAATTAGTTGTGGGAATAGAGATTGAACCATAAAACCATTTTCTGACATTGTTATTTTCAAATAACCCCCCTACACATGTGCATCGAGATTTGAAATTGTTTAGCACATGAAGGAAAGTGTTGCACTTAGAGTCTTAATGATCGCATTCTTCTATATCACATTTTCTCCCCTTATTTTAAATAATAAAACACTTAGTATTTAAAATACAAATTGATTAAAATTTGACATGAAAAGCTACATGGGGAGAAAAATTATACCACCATATTGCATGAATTCATTTTCCTGATAGCTCCCCTTCAACAGTATATGCGAGATACCAATATTTATTAAAACTTGACATTGGAATGAGAAGTTGATATAACACCACAAAATGTTAAAGACGGAGTGAGTTGCCTTAGTGAATAATGTATATTATTAATTGACATTAAGTTTCCATGTTTTAATTTCACAAAATGTGTTTAGATACATAAAATTGACATTTATGAAATGTACCCAACATATTAAAAGGCTTTGTTTTATAAAGCTCCCCCTCAGAAATTGATTCACTTAAAAAGACATTCTTCGTACCATAATTTTTAAACTTATTCAAAGAAGGGAGTGTTAAACACACAATTTTAACAAATAACACTTTTCATAGAAAAATACCACAAAATATATTGAAGACAAATTGACATTGAAAGTTCTTTTTGAAAAATTGTGTTCAACGATTTTTAAAAATCATGATAGAAGACTTCTCTTCTATTTGTAAAGTAAGCGTACTGAAGCGTACACTCCCCTTTTACATTCGGATCCGAGTTATGTACTGAAATGTACATAAGTCATAAAGAAAATTTAGAAATGACATGTTTTGAAAGCCTTTGAAACTCTTGCTCGAACTTCATTTACACGCCTGTGTCGATGTTAATCAACATTTCTAGGTACGTAAATGTTGTCGATTTCAAGAGACATGTCGAGAAGATTCTTTTTGCTATTTTTGAAATTTTCTAATTTTATATTTTATTTTTATAGATTTTATATTTTTGTATTTTCTTTTTGTTGCTTTTATATTTTTGTATTTTCTTTTTCAAAAATATTTATAAATCAAAATAAAGAGAGAACTAAAAATATTTACAAGTCGATGTTTGATAGATCAAGCAGATTCGTTTGCTAGAACCTCCAGTTCTTCTGGAGTCAAACATCTCATACCGAGTTGTCTGACGAGATACTTAAACCTATCTTCCGACAGAGCTTTAGTAAAGTGATACCCTTTTCAACCTGTTCCTTAAAGCTAACTGCTATTCAGTTCCGAGAAAGAATAATTCAACAATACCCTTTTCAACCTGTTCCTTTATGAAGTGATATCTGACATCGATGTGCTTGGTACGGGAATGTTGGACTGGATTGCAAGAGATGGCTATGGCTACCTTTGAGTCACAATACATAGGTATTTTATCAAAGTGAAAGCCATAATCTGCGAGCTGAGTTCTCAACCATAGAACTTGAGTGCCACATGCAGATAAAGACACATACTTGGCTTTTACGAAAGACATTGAAGTGCAGTCCTGCATTTTGGACGACCAGCTGACTAACTTATCACCACCTAGAAATTGTATGCCATAAGATGTGTTCTTTTGTGAATCGAGACAACCCGCGTGATCTAAATCTGAAAAAGTAGTTAGTTCGAACCCGGTGTCCTTCGGATACCAGAGACCCATGTTAATGGTATCTTTAAGGTACCGAAAGATCCGCTTTACCGCAGTGATATGTTTCTCAGTCGGTTTCACTTGATAGCGAGCACAATAACATGTTGCATGTATAATATCTTGTATGCTTGTTGTTAGGTACATAAGTGCTCCGACCATACTATGATATTTTGTTTAGTCGACCAGAGTACCACTCAAGTCAGCATCTAGGTGTTTCGTAGCCATTGGAGTACCAATGCTATCACATGAGGTCATACCATGCTTTTTAAGTATCTCTTGAGCATACTTAACTTGGTTTATAAAGATACCACATGGGGGATTGGTGGATCTGAATTCCTAGAAAGAATTTTATCTCCCCCATCATAGACATTTCAAATTTGTTTTGCATTAGTTTTTCAAACCTTTTTGAAAGTTTTGGGTTTGTAGAACCAAAAATAATGTCATCAACGTAAATTTGCAAAAGCAATATGTCTTCCCCATGTTTAGTTATGAACAAAGTTGGATCAATAAAACCTTTTGAGAATCCTTTGGATACCAGGAATTTGGAGAGTTCATCATACCACGCTCTTGGTGCTTGTTTGAGTCTATATAATGCTTTCTTGAGACGATAGACTTTGTCAGGATGACATGGGTCTACGAATCTATCTGGCTCGTTTACGTATACTTCTTCCTTCAGAGGACAGTAAAGAAATGTTGTTTTAACGTCCATCTAGTATGCTATAAATGATTTATGTGCATCATACGCAATGAATAACTGAACAACCTTCAACCGAGTAACTAGTGCAAATGACTATTCGAAATCAATTCCTTCCTTTTGAGCATATCCCTTAGCTACAAGACGAGATTTGTGAAAACTAAAAAGATCGTTGTAGATCTAGTTTGATTAGAACTTTAATCTAGGATAATGATAACATAGGCCGAATATTCAAACATAGAATCAATATTATCATAACAAGGTTTTACCAAACATTCACCACAACCCCAATATTATTTGATCAAGATAATACGGTTACATCAATGAACTGTAACAAGGATCAAGGAAAACTTTGATTACCTTGAGAGTAAACCTACTAAACCCTAGGCGTATACATTAGAGAACTCACGCCTATAACACACATACACTTTTCCTGGTGTTTACATCTTTGACACATATAAAACAATATCTAAGGATCTCTTTATATAGTGGAGTCCATCTAGATTTACAAGGGAAAACATAATTGTATAAAAAAACTAAGTCTTTTAATTCTTTAATAAACTTCATCTTTATCTTCAAGAATCATATCTTTTGGAATCTTTTATCTTTTGTAGAATAAACTCCACCAGCTTGTAGAATTCCATAATGCTAGATTCAGTCCTTATGTTTCATTTTTGTTTTATTCTTGTTTTGTCTTATCAACTCAAATATGATTCCCAACAATCTTCCCCTAGTTGATAATGACAAAACTAAATAAGCACAAATTTCCCCTGAAGTTAATATACGAATGAAAACTTCCCCTTAAGCTACCAAGGATCTACAAGTTGCAAATCATCAAATCTTCTTCCCCTTTTTGTCAATATCAAATAGGAGACTAAAGTATGCACCTTTGATCTTCATAACTATGAACCACTATCACACTTCTAATCCAGCCTTCAACAACTCAAATTACGCTCTATGACGCGCCTTTAAAATAAATGAACTTGAGTAGTAGAAACTTAAACTAGCAGTAGTAATAATAACTAGCAGTAGTAAAAACCTTCACCTTATGTGGTACATATAAATGGTTAAACATTTTAACATTAAGCTTCCCCTGAAACTCATATGTTAACCATTTCTTGAATCTTCAATTCTGTAGGCTCTATGTAATGATCACTGATGAAGAAAACTAAGTATTACCAACTTGATGCTGAAGTAGAACAACCCAAACTTGTGTCTTATATCTTGTACTATCCACATGACTTTGAACGTATACCCAAACCGATGTATAGGGATACCGCAATCTCTTGACAATTTATCCTTATCTTCTATGAGACACATAACAAAAGTGATAGAAAATGTGAGCATTGAGAACCATAAGTTAGATCACACACCTTTGCTAGATTTATCAATTCTTCGTCACATTGTTTCTAAGCACGAACAAGTTATCTTCAAAGTGTAACACCCACTTTAAGATATGATAAAACACAAACCCAAATAATTCCACTTCACCGTCAAATAAGTAATAAACAATCTTCTTCGTAACCACATCTTCAATAAATATGAGCCTTTTAATCCTTCAAGAACATTTAAAAATCATAACCAAAAATCTTCTTGTGTGTGTTATGGATAACCAAAATTCCCTTTGTCACCTGATATCGAACCAAACTAACAGTATTAACTACTTTTCTCAGATGACACCGGCAGCTGAAACAGCTTTCAACAGCACTAATCTTATTGTGCAACACTAATCGAACAAGCAGTACAAACTTTCTTGTGCCCACGGACAACATTAAAATCATAGAAAGCAGCATTAATACTTTGCTCTTTGTTGGCAGCAAAAACAAGTTAACTAGTATTCGAGCAGCACAAAGTATAATTGGACAGCATTAACTTTCCATGAGAGCAGCACTAACTTGTCTTTTATCATCGTTGGCAGCACTAATGATAATAAGCAGCATTAACGAATATAAGCTTTAAATTGTGGCAGCATTTAAATAGGACTTTTATAGAGCAGTATTAACTTATCACCAAGCAGCCAAAGATATCTTATCATACCATATATACTATCAATCCAAGTCCAAGCATAAGATGTCAACCTTTCTTTTAAAAGATAAATCATACCAGATTCTTTTCCCATATATACGCAACCATATTTTGGATATTACCAGCCCACATCCAAATCTGTTGTATCACCACACAGCCATATCCAAATAATACGAGCTACATAAAGCATCAACATCCAAGAATAAACTCCATATAGCTTCTTCATAACAGAATGAACTAGAAAAACCCTAAACCATTAGGGTTTACTTTTAGCGAACAAAGGTCAATAAACTATCAATTCTGGTTCTGTTCTTCTGATTTAGAGTTAGAAACCCTAGTTTCAAATTAGGGTTTATCATCAATCCAATAAGACACGTCTTATGTATCTTCTTTTGTACACAAATCACAATCAAGTATCATTATGCTATATTGACTAGACAAACATCGTAACTCAACAATCATGTATATTGAATTTAATTAGAGTTTTGAGTATACCCTATACCTTTATCACCAGCCGTTTACCATGAATTGATAACCATGATCCAAGCACCACGATCCAAGCAGCCGTTTACCATCAATTGAGGAAACCTTGCTGCCTTGAAACAAATCGAATCCATAATTATGGTTTTAAAGAAAACCTTTGATATATATCACAACTTGTTGCTTGTATCAAATTAGGGTTTGGTGAAAACCCTAATTTACCGAATTCGATTAAGCACTGAAAATCATAAACCATAGATTTATTGAATTTGCCCAAAACCTTATTTTTGCATATGAACAATTGAAAAACCTTATAGATCCTAGATCAAGAGCTATGAGGCTCTGATACCAATTATGAAGATCTTTCAAGCTTAGTTTGTTTAGAACTTTAATCTAGGATAATGATAACATAGGCGGAATATTCAAACATAGAATCAATATTATCATAACAAGGTTTTACCAAACATTTACCACAGCCTTAATATTATTTGATCAAGATAATACGGTTACATCAATGAACTGTAATAGGGATCAAGGGAAACCTTGATTACCTTGAGGCTAAACCTACTAAACCCTAGGCATCTACATTAAAGAACTCACGCCTAGAACACACACACACACACACTTTTCCTGGTGTTTACATCTTTGACACATATAAAACAATATCTAGGGATCTCTTTATATAGTAGAGTCCATCTAGATTTATAAGGGAAAACATAATTGTATAAGGAAACTAAATCTTTTAATTCTTTAATAAACTTCATCTTTATCTTCAAGAATCATATCTTTTAAAATCTTTTATCTTTTGTAGAATAAACTCCACCAGCTTGTAGAATTACATAATGCTAGATTCAGTCCTTATGTTTCATTCTTATTTTATTCTTGTTTTGTCTTATCAACTCAAATATAATTCCCAACAAGATTTGTTGCGGATTACAGTATTTTCCTCATCACATTTGTTTTTCCAGAGCCACTTCAAGTTAATGACGTTTTTGCAAAGTGGTATGTCGACTAATTCCCATACATCTAATCGATCAAACTGGTAAAGTTCTTCCTGCGTCACTTTAATCCATGTAGAATTAGCCATGGCTTCTTTGATGTTCTTTGGTTTGGTTAGACTCACGGTGAGTGCGAATATACACATTTCGCCATCGGTTTCTAGCTGACGTCTTATTCTAATTGATTGAGAACGATTTCCAATGACTTATTCTAATGGGTTATATTTTGTCCAACATTGTCCAGAAGGATGATTATGATAGAATGTATACATGTTTGATGAATCAACATGACGAGACGATGTCTCCTCTTGTTCTTGTACTGGTGTACTAAAGATGTTGATAAATTCATCGCCGTCAACTTGTGCATATTCGTTATTGGTTTCTACTTGAATAATGTTCTTGGTGGCAGTGATAGTTGGTACTCGAGTTGGTGCTTGATTTGTAGTTTGAGGTGTTGTTTGAATGTTCAATGGAGGTGCATCTGCAACAACGGTTGTTGTAGAAGAGTGAGTTGTGTTATGATGTTCACATTTATCAGGAGCATCAGCAGCATGTACAGTGGAAGACTTTGTCACAACTTGAGTAGATCCATTGAGTAATTCAATGAACATCAGACTAAATAGCAAATCCAACTCATTTGACGTTGTTACTGTCTCAGCTGCTGGAGGAACATTTTCTTGACTTTGTGGATCGGGACTTAAACTATCTTGTTCAAGTACCGTAGTCGAACATTGTGGAACGGGGTCAAAACTGACGTGATCTGACGCCATTTGAGGCAATTCGTCAAAGTTAACATGAATGGTTTCAACTATTATTCTTATTCTCTTGTTAAATACCCTGTAAGCTCTCGACTGAGTAGAATACCCTACAAAAATACATGCATCACCCTTTTCCTTCATTTTATCAAGATTTTCACCATCTCTGAACATGTAGCAAAGAGAGCCAAAAATGTGAAAGAACTTAACAGACGGTTTCCTGCCATTGATGATGTGATAAGGTGTTTTCTCATGTCGAGGAATTACGAGTGAACGATTTTGAGTAAAACATGTTGTTGCAATTGCTTCAGCCCAGAAGAACAATGGAACTTTAGCGGCGCTTAGCATTGTTCGAGCAGCCTCAACAAGAGTACGGTTTCGTCTTTCGACAATGCCATTTTGTTCAGGTGTTAGAGCAGTTGACGTTTCATGTCTTATACCTTCTTTTGCAAAGTATGCATGAAGAGTTTTATTCAGAAATTCCATGCCTTTGCCAGTTCGAACTGTTCTAACTTGAGCATAAAGTCCTCTTTGGACAAGTGTGAGGAAATCAATGAGAACTGCAGGTGTTTCATCTTTGGACCTCAAGAAGTGAGTCTAAGTGTATCTGGAGTAGTCATCAACAATTACCAGAACATATTTCTTTCCATTAATGCTTTCTACCCATATGGGACCGCATAAATTCATGTGTAAAAGTTATAGCCGTCTTTTTGTACTAGAGTAAAAGACTTTCTTTTGGCTTTCCTCAACTTACAAGAAGAGCAAAGATGATCTTTGACGAATTTTAATTTTAGAAGGCCAGTGACAATATCATTCTTCAAAAGCAAGTTGATGGTGTTGAAGTTTAGATGTGAGAGACGACGATGCCATAACCATGCTTGAGATGATGTGGCTTTAGCCATTAAGCAAATTGGATTGGGAGTTGATGTGTCTTAAAGAGTAATGGAATACAGATCTGTACCACGAGAACCTGTGAGAAGATCATTTCCCTTCAAATCATGGATATATTATGTGAATTCTGAAAAGCAACTTCCAAATCCGCATCATAGAATAGACCAACGGAGAATAAATTGTAATTTAGCCCTTTGACGTAATAAACCCGTTTGATAGTAATAGTTCCTTGAACCAAATATCCATAACCAAGAATCGGTGCAATTTGATCATTTCCAAATTTCACCATTCCTAAAAATTTCTCCACAAAATTAGTTAGAAGTTTGAGATTTCCCGTCATGTGCTTTGAGCACCCAGAGTCGACGATGAATAGAATTATCTCTACGAGCTGCAAAAGAATTTGAAGACAATGGAGTATTGGACATAGTGGAACACCTAGGAGTCATAGGTTCCAAGATATTAGCAGTTCTAGATGCATTTCCTAGAGGCATACTAACATTTGGGTTGACATTTCCTTTTTGGGACTTAGGTTTCCATTTGTATCCGGGTGGTGTAAACTTAGGGTACCACCAACTGCATGACTTACTAACTTGCTCATATATCTTCCTAATTATGTTTCTAGGTTTCTTGATAGTGGAGTCTGTGGCAACTGTTTTCTTATGGGATGTTGAAACAGATTGGTTCACAGTTTGCTTGGGTTCTCTAGTACTAATAGGCACAGCAATTGGCTGTCTAGTCCTAGAATTAACGCCATTGATATAATGAAGAACACACATATCATGATTTTCATTTAGCACACATTTTCCACAAGTAACACAAACAAAGTTAACATTCGAGGTCTTAGCATTCAAACTGTCATTACACGCAGTTACAGACGTTTTATTATTTGAAAACTTAAAATTCCTACGGTGGTCTTCTACTTCTTGCTTCTTCCCTTGACTATTGTTAGGCATGACTCTATCTCCCATTCGATTGCTCTTAAGTTGTGGTCTACTAACGCTAGTAGTGGGAATTACTCATGTAGAAAAGGACACTCGTGTGTTAGTTTTCCTAATATCTTGAGGCAACTGTGGTGTTCTAGTTTGATTGGGCTCTGTGTGAACTTTATACATTCCTAGAGCAATCACATTTGTGTTCTTTAAGATTGACTTTATATTCTGAGGCAAAATCTGTGCAGTGACTGGTTTTGAAAAATCATTTGACACATTATTTTTGGTAACTGACTTTGACTTTGAAAAATCTTTCTTTTCAAGAGAATCTAAAAAATAGCCGGTTTTCCCAAACTAATTGTCTTTGACTTTTAAAAGCATTCGGTTGTCGAATAACTGATGATTTTGCAAACTTAGTTTCCACATATTTTCCTTTCATTTTTTCAATGAGTTTCTTCAACTCACTTATTGCAATTCCTTTGTCTTGTAATTGAGCTTTCAAGTCTTGAATTTCAAGATATTGTTCACATTCTTTCAGAAATACGTTGGACTGATTTTCTTTGAAAGATTTGTCATTTTTTTATCTTTTCTTTACATTGTTGTAAATCAAGTTTAAGATTAATTGCATGTTTTTGAAATGCTTCAAAACTCTTTGACATTGTTCTACTTTTTGAAAGCTCTTTTTCAAGATGTTCACATTTTTCTAAAGTTTCCAAATAACCACATTGCAAATTACTGACTTCATCTATATCAGTGTACACACCAAGTATTGCATTCATGTGATCAGCATAATAATATTCCCTTAAAAGTCAGTCAATTTCATTCAAAAACTGTGTTTTTTGAGTTTCCAGTTGAGATTTGAGAGTGTCTACTTCATGTTTAAGAGAATTAAAATATCTCAAATCAGCAACCATTTTCTCGTTCAAACACAAGTGAAATTTTTCTAAGTCCGCATTGATTCTTCAAAATTAGGGGCAAAATTTTCCTTCGATTGTTGGTATGTGCTTAATTACACATACCTTTTACCTATAAAAATGAGCCTAAATGATAAAAAACAGACATAAAATGCCAAATATATGTATGTTTTGCTTTGTATACTGTGCAGGTAACGGATATTCACTAAAGGACAAAAAATGAAGCCAAAACCGACAAAACCAAGCACAAGAATGGATAGAGCGTGAAAAGTCAAAGTCAAAGTCAAAAGTCAACAAGTCAAAGACGAAGCCAAAAATGAAGAAATCTTAAATGGACCAACCCGCACCCATTTAATGGGTCGGGTCAGCCCATTAAGACTTTATCTATAAATCGTATATGTTAAAAAGCCCAAATCCATTTCCTAAATCCAAATCGGACCAAACAATAAGCCCATTAGCCCTTTAATACTCATAACACCATTAGTCCTTTATCCTTTGCACCGTTAGTCCTTGAGGACTAACATAGCTAGTCCTTGGGGACAAACAAAGTTAGCCCCTTCATTCCTGAAACCTTAACACCCCTAATCCTTTTTCCCTAACCCCGTTAAAAAACAAAAACCTTAACCCGCCAAACTTCACTATTCCGCTTTCCCCTCCAAAATGCCCTGCACCATGACAAACCCATCACTCTCACCTCTCAACCCCACAACAAAACCCCACATCACAAAACTCTAAACCATGTTGGCAATCCCCTCATCTCTCATTCGTTGATGAACAAGGACAACAAATCAATGGCTCAGATTACCTTGCTTGGAGCCAAAGAATTTTGAAGGGCTTGGATGAGACTTTGAGACTCCTCACAGAAGTAACACAACAAGCACATGTGCCTGCTTGAATTCGGCTATATATAGAAGCTTAATTTTCACTTTGAAAGGGATGTAACTGAGGAGTAGTGTAAAATTTAATTTCAGCTTATTTATTTTTTTTGTATTTACTTTTCAAAGCAATGTAACTTTTAAATTTTTAATGAAATTCAAGCTTTTTTTTAATTCTGCAAATTTGGTCCTTACTTAATACCTTTAAGCTTAATGTATGTTTTCAAAGTCATTTAAATAAGTTTCTTTTACATAAGCTCTTATAATCCTGTTTTTAAGATACTTGTTACTGTCTTATCAAAATCACTCAAAATTACCTCAAATTACTTGTTGGATGATAAGCTAGAAAAGGAAGGGCTTATGGACTTACCATCTTATCATAAGATAAGCTGGAGCTTTTGTAGAAAAGATCTTTTGAGCATTGTTTAGCCTTGTTTAAGCAAAGGCATTTGTAAGTTCTCATTTTCAAGTTTTTAAGCTTATTTACTGTTGGCTTATTGTAGTGCTTATTTACTGCTTATTATTGCTTATTTATGCTTATTATTGTTGTTTATTGCTTATTTATGCTTTCTTGAAATTTAAATCTTATTTGTTCATGTTTTAAGTTAAAACTGTTAGTTTTGGCACTTAATACTGTTTATCTTGTTTGCTTATTTTAAGTGCTTAATTCTGAGTTTTGATTGCTTAAAATTGCTTAATATTGATTGTTGGTTATCCGTTTTTAAAGATCTTGGCTTATTTGAGTTTAAATTAGCTTTAAAATAAATTTGAGAAACTTAAAGGGGTGTTTGGGTTAAAAGGTAAAATGGGTCAAAAGGAGTCTTAAAACTGTTTGGGTCACTTTGCCAACTTTAACAAGCCCTTTTAAGTTGTTTCAAGCTGTTTTTAAAAAATTTTAAAGTCTTAAAATAAGTTTTAAGATATTTTCTACAAGTTGTTTAAAACTGTGGTCTCAAAATTCTTTCAAACTGTTTAAATCTGATCTTGGCTAAAAAGTTGTTTTAAGGTTTGATTTATGCTTGATTTTGTGTTACAATGCAGTAGGAAAGAGTTGTTAGACTGCACTTTAGTCTTGTGGTAAAGTTACTCAAATCTGTCAAGTCTTGTTTAGTTTTAAAGTCTTAAAAAGTCCATATTTCATTCTTAAATTTAGATAAGTTAAAGTAGGATGTAGAACTTGAGATTGAAAACATAAGTAGTTTGTAGTCCTAATTCCATTTGTTTTAGCTTATTTTTCATTTCCAATTGCTTTTTAGCTTTTAAATGTTAGTTTGAAAAATGTCATCTGATTTTTATTGCTTTTTAAGTGCCATTCTGCTTATTTTATTTGCTTATTTTTGTTCATTAGTGCTTATTAGGTCTAGGGCCTCATTTGCTTTTAGCTTATTTGCTTTTATGAGTGCTTATTTGGTCTAAACAAGCCAAACAGTTTAGCCTATATATCACTTAGTTAAAAAAACCATTCTGTCATAATTAGCTTATTTCTAGCTTATTTGTAGGTTTTACAAAAAGATCCTTTTTTAAAGTTTGTCATTTTTGCTTATTTTATAAGTTTTTAAAAAGAAAAATTTAAAAAAAATGTTTAGTAAAAAAAAGAGGTCATAAGGGTCGAACCTGTGACCTCCTCCTTTAACACACCAATATATTTAACACACACCACAACACCAACTACCCTTGGGTCTTTTCCGTTTAAAGTTTGTGTTATTTAATATTTATAGTCTTTAACCAGTTTATGCTTATTCGGGCTTAATAGCTTATATTCTGCTTATTTGTTCAGTATTTTTCCAAGTTTTTATTTTTCTTAGATTCTCCTTAGTTAGGAGTACTTTTCTTGAATTTTTTAGAATTTTCCAATTTAATACAGTATTTTTAATTAATTTTTTAGATTAAATCAGTTTTAAATTCATAATAAATAAAATAAAAATCAAAAAAATATAATTCTTTTTTTTAAATTTTCTTTTATCATTTAGGACATTTAAAAATTAAATTTGCATTTTTAAGGTTAAAATTTGATAGATTAGGTTTTAGGTCGCGTTTTTACGTTTCCGTTTACGTTTTTAAATTCGTGATTGATTGCGTTTTTAGTTTAGCTTGCCCTTTACTTGTTTTTCCCGTAGAAATAGAAAACCAAACCAAATCTTTGAATCACTCAAATCACGCGATCACGAACATTAATCACGATTCTTAATTCACGCTTCGCCGAGGAAACGACCCGGGAGGTTTTGGACTTTACTTTGGTTAAAAGCAATTTTCTTTCTTAAAAGCCTTACGGAATACTTACTATTTCCTTTTATTTGATATTTAGTTATATATATTACTTATATATTATATATACTAAAGAAATCAAATTAATTTTTGGCACCGCTGCCGAGGATCAAACCCGGGCCGCGTGACATGCGGGAATACTTACCACTATACACACCCCCAGACGGGACCTGGACGGAATATGTGTCCGAGGGCGTGACGTCATAACAATCTGAACACAAAGCAATAAAGAACGACCACTAATCATGGACGTTTAAAAAATAGTTGTACTCGTTGCATAAAGAAAATTAATTTAAGTTTTACAACCGGTCATAAGAAAGTTAAATGTAGCGGAAGCATAACAAAGTTTGATAATGACAACGAGTATATAAATAGATAAGTCTTGAAATCGGCAAAGTCACATAGCACATAGACTCCATTTAGCATCAAGAATCAAGCCAAGCTAAGCACCTGAGAAAACATGTTTAAAACGTCAACATAATGTTGGTGAATTCATAGGTTTAAGTTAATACAAGAGTGGACCACAAGATTTCAAAACGTATGCGACTACTATAACAGATACAACATCACATAAAAAGTATTTACTGTTACGCTAAGCTCATGACACCGATGCTAATAACAACAGGGCATATCATATCATGCCACATAGTATTCCTGCCCTTAACTGGTGTCCCAAACCAAAGACCACCACAACGCACATCGACATGACATATATCCGTTTGTTCTTCGTTAAGTGGAACCAAAGCAGATAGGGATAATTAGTCCCAATAGATCTATTTACGCATTCGCGCTCACTTAACCAATCCAATTGGCCATAGGTGACTAACGGTTCATGATAGTTCGGGCAATAGTGGTTTGTAAGCAAACTTAGGCAACACATAAACATGTAAAACTCACGTTAAGAACTTGTGTCCAATTTTAAAAGCAAACAATGTTTCTCACCCCAAAGTATAAAGCATTTGAAAATCGGTAAAACGTGGGGCTATGAACTCACCTTAAGCAAGTGGTGAATCGATAATCAACGAGAAAGAAATAAAGCTTAAAGGTCCTACACGCGACCTAAATAAATGACGCGTCTTAGGTAAACGAAAGATAACCGAAACTTGTACGACACGCTTTCAAGAGAAAAGACATCCATATGTGTTTGTGCTTTAGTACGTTTAATTAAGTATGACTAAATAAAATTACAAAGTTTTTCGTTAAGTTCTGGTGTTCATCCAAAAATTACTACTTTTAGAAAGTTTCTATTTTAGGAAAGTTTTTAGTTTTAAGACGTTAATATCGTCCCCTATATTTGTTAAGTTTTCATATTTTCAAAATGCGCTAACTAACCATAATCACTTAACTTCCAAGTCCGATCCGCTAAGTTTTACCAAACTTACTATTTTTAGTAACTTTATCGTTTTTCCTAAAATATGTTAATGACGTCTTCAAATGATGCTAATCTATATATATGTGTTACTATATGTTTCACTAGAGTTTAGAAAGTCTAAAAATGTCCGAAAGTGTCCGAAAAGCCCTTTTACTATTCACATCAGCACACTTTCATTTGGTTTTGCCGAAAATGTTTCAAGTTTTATTTAGCTATAACTTGGCCGTTTTAAGTCTGATTTTAAAGTGTGATATGTGAAAAACTATCTATTCGAAACAAGCTCTTCAAAAACTACTTTTAAGCCTAATGAAAACATTTTTAGGTCGCTCAAAACCTCAAAACAATTTCGGGACAGCAAGCACTTTTTGTCAAAAACGCAACCAGAATCCACCCAAACTTCACAATAGTGTCTAGTCTAGCCTAATCTCCGTTCACAACTAATCCACAACATAACCACACATAAATCTAACATAATCCCTTTATTTCTATTGTTGCAACACACTTTTCAACTCGTCTTACCATAACTTATAAAACAACAAACATAATATTTCCATTTTTATAAAAGTTGTCAAGATATTTTGTTATTTCTTTTAAAAAAGTAACACAAACACGTTGACTCTTAAACTTGAACAATATTCATAAGAATAAAAGAAATGAAATAAGAGATGACCAAGAAATACTTACAAGAATAAAGAAACAAGTAGAGAATCACAAGATCTATTCCCAAAATGACTAGATCAATAAAACCCACTTATAAAATTAAAAACCCTAATTTTATAATCTTAAGAAACCCTTGAAAACCAACCAACCAAAACTTGGATCTACCTTAGAAGCCCTTGGAAATGAACTTAAAATGTTTGGATCTTGAAGAAAATCAAAAGTTATGGATGTGTTTGTGTGTGTTCTTGTTGCCATGACCCAAAGGGAAGAAAGAAAGAGAGGAAAAATTTTGTGAGGCTACGTGTGAATGAAATGACCTAAACTTGTTATAGTGGGGTTTATATAGGAAGAGACATTAGGGTTTTAGGGTTAATATTTGTCCCCATGTGACCAACACACACCAAGAGTGTGTGTGTGTTAGTGGTTCGGCTAGGACAAGCCACAAAGGACCAAATGAGTCAAGTTTTTAGATCAAGGTTCATGTATCTTATTCTTGGTTTAAAATTTACTAGTAAAAGAGTGTAAGAGTGTGTAAGTATCACATGTATGAGGTTATATGGGGAGGTTACACATGAGAGTGACTCCCTCATATGTCACTTTCAGGCATGAATGTAGTTTTCAAAAATAAGATGCTTGGAATTAATTTCAAATGCCATGGCTGTTTTGGTCTTGCTTTAGGCGTCTAATATGTAGAGGGGGAGGGATATGAATGAAAATTTTCATTTAATGAAATGAGATGGACGATAACTAAAGTTTACACAAAAAGATTTTGGGTTTCTAGGGTTCCGTTTGGTCAAAAATGCGAAAAACGCAATTTAAAAGATAGAACCTTAAAATTAATATCAAAAGTGATTAAAAATCACAAAACATTTAGAAAAGTTAAAATATCTCATATAAGGCCTAAATTTATAAATAACCGATGTCGGGACGCGCTCGATGACGTTTTTCAGATTTACGCGGTTTAACTTCCTGGTAAACTGTCAGATTCAAACGTAACATGAAAAAGTCAAAGATAATAATCAAAAAATTTTAAAATGTTGACCTGAAACTTACGGGGTGTGACATCCTTTCCCCGTTAAAAGAGTTTTGTCCTCAAATCTTAGGACGTAGCTTGAGACGCGGATTCAGGGTTAGCAAAAAGATGAGGGTACTTTTTCTGCATTTGGTCTTCGCGATCCCAAGTATACTTGGGACCTCTTCTTGAATTCCAACGGACCTTCACGATTGGAATGCGACTTTGCTTCAAACGTTTAACTTTACGGTCCATAAATTTCAATCGGTTCTTCAATGAAATTGAGCTTGTCGTCGACGTGGATTTTGTCCAACGGAATAGCGAGCGGTTAGTCAAATAAGCACTTCTTAAGGTTTGAGACGTGAAAAGTACTATGAACACGGCTCAGTTTCTCGGGTAACTCAAGTCGATATGCAACCGTTCCAACTTTGGCGAGAATCTTAAAAGGTCTAATATAACGAGGGTTCAGCTTTCCCTGTTTGCCAAAATGTATCACTCCTTTCTAGGGTGATACTTTCAACATAACCTTATCCCCAACTTGAAACTCCAATGGCTTACGTCTCTTATCAGCATAGCTCCTTTGTCGATCACGTGAAGCTTGTAGACGATTCTTGATTTGGATGATCTTCTCTGTTGTTTCACAAATAATTTCTGGGCCAGTAAGCTGAGCGTCTCCCACCTCAGCCCAACAGATAGGTGACCGACACTTGCGACCATACAATGCCTCAAAAGGTGCAGCTTTAATACTTGTATGATAGCTGTTGTTGTAGGAGAACTCTATCAATGGTAGATGTCTGTCCCATCCCTTTCCGAAGTCCATCACACACGCTCGTAGCATGTCTTCTAACGTTTGGATGGTCCTCTCACTTTGACCATCTGTTTGTGGGTGGTAAGCCATACTCATATCCATTTGAGTACCTAGGGCTTCGTTCAACGATTTCTAGAAATGAGATGTAAACTTACTGTCTCGATCAGAAATAATCGAAACTGGCACTCCATGTCTCAAGAATACTTCCTTCAAGTATTGTCTCGTCAACTTCTCCATTGTGTCAGTTTCCTTCATTGGTAAGAAATGGGCAGACTTTGTGAGTCGGTCTACAATTACCCAAATTGTATCTTGACCAGACGTCGTCTTAGGTAACTTAGTAACGAAATCCATAGTAATGTTCTCCCATTTCCATACTGGGATTATGGGTTGAACTAACAAACCAGATGGTTTTTGGTATTCTGCTTTAACCTTTACACAAGTCATGCATTTACTGACATACATGGCAATTTTTGCTTTCATGTTGGGCCACCAGTATAGCTTCTTCAAATCTTGGTACATC